>JBBPDB010061434.1:2500-10527 GCA_037974465.1 Brachypetersius altus | reverse complement strand
CACACACACACACACACACACACACACACACACACACACACACACACACACACACACACACACACTCACACACACACCTGTTGTGGGACAGTGATTTAGATGACAGGTTGTGTGTGAGAGTGTGTGCCTGTGTGTGTTACGGAGCAGGGCGAGGGGTTAATGATGGGATTTGGGCTGGTGAGACGAGCGTCGGCGCTCCAAACAGAAAGAATTACAGACCAAACCACAGCAGTTTCGAACCATTAGGCCGTTACAGTTAACCCTTATAAGCCTGGCCTGTTGTCAGTTTACCTGGTGCTACTACTTCAGTGTAATTACAAAACAAATTCGCAGCAGCCCCAGCGTAAAGGCCTCGAACACAACTCCTCTTTCTGTTCTACAACTCAACTAAATCCTGCATGCAGTTCCAGGACAATCGCTAATTTCATGGATGTGGGCTGGGAATGCTGGGAACGGCGCTGGAATGAGACCGAATACAGGAATTAAGGTCTTCCCATGAGTTCCACTATAGCTTAGCCTTTCTACACCCTCCTAGGACTCGTGTCTCATTTTCTTTCAGCAACCATTCACTAAAAGGATCTTATATAGAAACCAAACGTAGGTCTTCTATGGCAGCGGTTCTCAACTTGGTCCTCATGGACCCTCAGAAGATCCAGATATTTTGCTCCAACCCGACTAGCAGCACCCATGTGGACCACATGAGGTTCCTAAGGACTGTATTTCTCGAGAACCACTTTATTGCGGTCCAGAGAACTCATTTTTTTCACCGCTCACAACATTAATTTCCCAGGCAGGTTTACAAAACAGAGAAAATGAGAAGAAATTATTCTCCAAACTGATGATTAGGAAACTACAGTCTATCCAAGTTCACAAGTTGATTCATGGTTTCTGTCTGGATTTTGGAAGAAGCTGGAGCTGTTTGATCAGAATGACCGCTAATACTGGGGTCTGAGGCTCATTTTGATCGATCCTCTCAGGTTAGCGCAGGGTGTTGCTAACTCTTAAACAGGCTAGCAGACTGGATCTAGCAGGAGCGGAACGGAACAAACAGACCCCCTGGACTTTAAAGTGTGGGACCGACGTTCCTTTTGTAAAGTGTGTTTAAACAGCTCAGCATCGCAGGTTTCTGACATGTGGCCAGGCCGTGTATTAGCATAGCATCAAAGTTAAACTGCTGCCAACATTATTTCATCCCTGAACCATCTCTTTAACGACCTGGCCCTCGGCCGGGGGACCGGGAGGCGGAATCTGTTCACTACACTCCAGATGGCCTCGTCACGACACACTTGAAAGTGATAGTTTAATCAAAGTCGCCCCAAACGCAGCCGAAACATGTTCACTGTATGAAGTTGGCTTGTCTTGTTTTGCACTGGAGCTATGAGGCTAATATGGCTAACAGTTACTGACATCACATCACACTCTTGCCTCAGACCGGGCTGAACAGGGCAGTAATCTCAATAATAAAAAAAAAATGTTGGGCTTCAATAGACAACAGTGTGTCGTACAGTTATAGAAACCTCATAAGTGTGTCTTTTACAAGTTACTTAAAGGGCACATATGATGCAAAAATCTCTAACTACAGGGACAGACTCTCCCTGGAGCAACTCGGGGTTAAGGGTCGTGCTCAGGAACCCAGTGGTGGTGCAGTAGGTGGGATACGAACACATGACCTCTTGGTCCAGAGGCAAGTTTCCTTCCTTCCTTCCTTCCTTCCTTCCATCCATCTATATATATATATATATACACACACACACATACATATATATATTAAAGGTGGGCATAGATAAATTTTTTAACGCCGTTAACGCCGTTTGTAATCTTGGCATTAACGGCCCAGCACTAAAATATAAATATATACTACCCCCCACCCCCTGCTTTTCGTAGGGGTTTCGATCCAAGAACACCTACATATTATGAAAAACCGCGTTGTTTTTAGTAAAAAAAAGTACCTAAAAATGCAACATTTTTTGGAGAATAAAAGCTGCTCTATTCGGGCTAAAAATACAAATGAGGACTCATTGGAAAGGTCTCCTGAGTGCTTTCCCCACAGAGATATGCAACTCAGAAGGTCGCGGGACAAAAGTACTGGGACACTGCAGCGACATGAACGGGTCCCCTTGTGTGAAAACGTCCAGAAAAAAACAAGTTTATTGCCTGCAAAAAGGTGGAGGGTATTTTTGCAGGTTCCTCATTATTGTGGGGATTTCTGTGTAAAACTATGAGTTCGGTTCACAAAAAAATCAGCGTGTGACTGAATCCGTGACTCCTGCTCTGCGTAAAACTAGAGAATTGCATACAGTCTTGTGCAAAAGTCTGTCAGAAAATTTTATTTAAAACCTGCTTAGCTATGCAGCATGTTTTAAAAAGCTAATATTAAAATATATACAACTAATATGACTACATTAAACTGTCTATTTATTCGCTTAATCATTTAGAGATATTCATGGAAGCTCAGGATTACAGTGTAGATCTCATTCAGTGCCGTGTTGCACTCGCTGGGTGCATCAGTACCATTTTGCTGGGTCACAGGTAGATGGGTCAGGTTGGGTCCAGTGTGGTATAGAATTTATATAATAATCTTCCGAGACCAGAAAGTACATGGTATGAATTGTTAACATGTAACTGCATCGAAATTTTTTTTCCATGTAAATGCATTTTTTCAATGCAGTTACATGTTAACAATTCATACATTGTACCTTCTGGTCTAGGAAGATTATTGTATAAATGTTACTTTTCACCAAACTGTCACTTCAACTAGGGCTTCCCGTTCTTCTTCGTTCTCGTCCCGATGCTCTGGGAGCCCGATGCCGGCGGCCGCCTCCGCCTCCGCCCATGTTCCTGAACCATGCAGTCACCATTATGAGCCCAGTGAGAATTCCAGAGCCTCCCTTTATAACGACCCCCACACTGCGCGTTTCTGCAGTTTCCTATAACTTTCATTGTTATTGTTCAGCGTTTTATCCTCGCTCTTGAACTTTGAGTCTTTAATGTTTCACTTTTATTTGTTTCTGTGCTGGCTTTCGCTCCACTGGGGTGGTGAGAGGGGCCTAATGAGAAAGATCTGTCACTTTCACTGACGTGGGCTGCAGGCCTGGAGGCCGTCTTGGAGGGGCAGGATTTTTGAGGCTTGTCGCTGGTGAGGAACACACCAAGAGTGAAGCTGTTTTTAGCCTTAGTTTGTCTTCCAAGAAGCACAATCCCATTCCGTGTCACTTAAATACACAGAACTACAGATACTTCAGGTTATAGGAAAGTGGCAATGAAGGGGTCCAAACAGTCATTCACTGACTAAGTGGCAACTCAGTGGTTCAGGGGTGTCAAATCTTATTCTCAATGGGCAGGATTTTGTTCCAAACAAGCCAGAGTTCACCTGATCAACAGTTTTCCAGTGGAGTGAAGTGGTTTTCTGATTGAGGTCAGGAAAATTTGAAGGCCAAGTTAACACCTTCAGCTCTTTGTTTTCAGCTCTTTTCCTCAGACGGTTCCTGTGTTGGCAGTTATTGACATTACAGAGCAGCATGAATGATTGATAGTACAGCTGTGTAGATAGTACAAGTCTAAGTAACATCCAAATGAATGCAGGACACAAGGTCTTCCAGCAGATCAGTGTCCAGAGCAATTGCCCATGGACCACTTTTATTGTCCACTGCATACTGGGAAACCCCCCACAAGACCAGGTGTGTTGGAGAAGCTATCATTCAGCCATTACTGTTGGACGCCTGTCAAAATGTCTCGGATTGCCCATTTTTCCTGCTTCCAACACATCAACTTCAATAACCGACTGTTCAATTGCTTAATACCATCTACCCTTTAAACCCTTACGTCATAATAATCAATACCCGTCTATGATTCTAATGTTGTGTATTGTAGATGGTTTTTTTTTTTAAATAAACAAGGTTTGATTTTCACTTGCAGCTTAATGACTGTTCAGATTTACTGTTGTGGCTTATTGGTCTATTTAAAAAACAGGTACAGCCGTATCTACCTTTACCTGCCTTATCAACCTCCCAGTCACTGACCGACTGCTGAAAGGAAAGTCATGACTGGGATGTAAGATTTGGCACAGATGTGTCTGGTACTGGTTTCCATGGCAACAGATTAAAACGTAACCAATCAATCAAAATCAGGTTATTACTAATCTTACTGAAACTGACCAATTAAACTGCGGTCCATGAAACTCGGGAGTGATGTGTTTATTCTTCTCGACTTTGTGAGGGTTTGGAGAAATAAAACTAAGCATCATCCTTCTTTCAGCCATCGTACGAAACAAACGGACGGGTTTAGGCCATTTCTACTTAAATCATATTAACATCGGTTTAACATTAAAAGCTGATGAAGTTCACATTAAACTGTGTACAAAAATGTTACACAATATTGTATAAATACATTTAGACCGTATTTCTAAGCGTGCTCGTTTCTATTAACTGAGACTTTATGAACTGGCTTTAAATTATGGGGTAATAATTAACAAACTGTAAATGTTGTTTTGCTGCTTCAGTAAAGAGAAATGAAGACTGTCAGGGTCTTCAGTCTAAATCTCTGGGTCTATGCGGCCTACAGAAACGTCAGAAACGTCTCAGACCCTGAAGCCGTGGTTTCGTGGTCGTGCTCCGGTGCCCACAGTCAATGGGACGTGACGGGAAAAGGCTCTGAACACACAGAGCTATAAAGTGCATTTGAGTCTCGAACATAAAGTGAAACGGTGCAAATTATAGCATAAAGCTGGTCTTACAACCTTCTTTAACCCAAAGACAACTGACTGCCTCCCTCAGCACAAAGCAGCCTAAAGCCCTACTCAAGATTCCTTATTTCACACACACAGTTACAGACGCCTCCAAACATGATACACTTTTATACTCAAATGTTCATTTTGTTCTCCACAGTGGAGTGAAATGATTAATGCGTATAAACATTAAACCACACCTCTGTGGAGAAACGGTTCATGATGGGAGTGCTGAGTTTTCCATGTTTGGGAATGTCTCTGGTTTGGTGTTACAGTAACACTCAGGATTAACTCATCTCAGACGTCTGAGTCAGGCTTAATCACACAGACTCACAACAACTGCAACTGACTCAGAGCACTATGGTCCCACAGGGCCACGTGTGTGTGTGTGTGTGTGTGTCTGTGTTTACGTGTGTATATTAGTGTGTTTTTGTGTGTATATACATGTGTGTTTGTGAGTTTACGTGTGTATATTAGTGTGTGTGTGTGTATGTGATTGAGTGTATGCATGTGCGTCTGTGTACTGTATGTATGTGTGTGTGTGTGTGTGTGTGCGTGTGTGTGGCCTCCATACCGATCCTGCTGTTCTGTTTGTGCTGCCCCCTCCAGTTTGGGGACTCTGCCAGGATCCAGGAGACGCTCTGGTTGACACTCATGTCTGAGAATGTTCTGGAAAAAAATGAACTTCTGAGATGATACTCTTCTCTCCGCCTGGCATCAGATCTGCGTTTGGTTTACAACACAGCACTCGCCAGATTCACAGGAGGAGAACGCTCACACACGGCCTTCGCAGGGAAAGACAAACACACACACACACACACACACACACACACACCTCTGACACTGGCCAAGCCCAGAACAGGAGCATGTGTTTAAAGCCACTTTAACACTAATAACAACAATAACCTTCATTAAAGCCACACAACACTACATCTAACTGACATAAACCAAATAAACCTTTATAATCAGAATCAGAACAATATAAAATCTAAAAAAATCCAATTAAACTGCAGAAAATACTCAATGCGATAGTGTTCAGAAGGTTGTGGGTTTGAATTTCAGGACTGCTAGTGGCACCACTGAGGTCTCTATACACTGTGTTCCTAGCTGCTCACTGTTTCATGGTTAAATGGGTTAAATACAGAGAAATAATTTTACACTGTTCACCATTCACCCTCACACACACACACACACACACACACACACACACACTTGTTTTACCACTATTTTAGCATCATGTATAAAGTCAGAATGCTCTGATTGCTATGCATGTGTTTGTGTTGGAGAGATCATAACTCCTGCTTCTCCAAAATAACCCAGTCCACGTTAGATCCCCCCCTGAAAGACTGCTGGAATTGTGTCCATCACTTGTGGAACTAATCATGGGTTTCTTAACCACTGAATTAAACAGAAAACGAAACAGTGGTGGAATCCCTCAGCGGCGGGGTTCAGGTAGGAGGGGTTACAGTGATGGAGGAAGGAGTTCAGACAGGAAGGCTGAGAGAACGCTGAGGAGCAAGAGAGAGACGGAGTGGACGCAGACGCAGCTGCTCCAGGGCCTCTGATTGGTCAGTGCGGTCTGTGCAGGTCCCGGCCTGTCAGTCCAGAAAATTAGCAGGTAGACGACGAGGCAAAGGATTCCGTGGTCCACCTGAAAAAGAGCTTAGCTTCAGAAGAACCTGTAAAGCTAAACTTAAATCAATGGCCACTATTCAGCCAAGTGACTGCAGGCTAAACACACCTAAACACCACGTCCAACAAATACCTAAACACACGACCTAGAACTGTGATGTTCCTCAGACGGTTCCTGAACAGTGTTGACAGTGAGGCTGGGATCATCTCTGACTTTACAGAACACTGTTACCATGACGATGTGACCGCTTGGTCGAGAAGGTGGTCCAAGTCGGAGTAACAAGTACAACTCCGTCCAGAGACTTCACACTCACCTAATACCTCTCACCAATGGACAGGGGTCAGTGCAATAATCAACATAATTCACTTCACAGTCGCTGGTTTTAATGTTGATGTATGTACACCTATTTAGCCAGGTTAGCTCCGCCCACTCACATTGAAGTTATAAGGAGTGTTTCAGCTCCGAATACATATAAATGACCTCTCTCTCTTTATATATATACAGTAACCCCCCACCTTTCATGCAGATCAGCAGTCTCGGTTTCAGGATTTTCGAACCTCCTGTCTCTGAGCACACCTGACTGTGTGTCCGGGCCTCGTGAGCCACGCGGCCGTTGCAAAGCCATCAGACACCTGAACGGAATGAACCTCCGCTGCTCAGCACCACCCCAAACATAAACAACCAGCACGAGGACGAGGGGGCGTGGCGCACAAGACCTGGACATCAGTCAGCTGTACTCAGAGCCAGGAGGTTTGAAAGCAGCCAATTCGAGAATGTTATTTCTTTCTCCTGGCTGCTGATTGGCTGCTGCCCCGTGATGCAGCTGTAGTCCAGAATTTCCCCTTGGAGCGTCTCTTGTGTTTTTCGTTTTGTTCTTCTAAAAGCCCAGTATTTTAATTACCGTAAATTAAATGAACGTTTTACTGTGTTTACCTGTTTATACCAAAGAAAACACCTGTGCAACTACAGTACAGTCTCTACAGGAGTAACATCAGTATTTACACTCTAGCACTGCAGCAGTTCTCTTGGGAGTGCATATATGGGGCATATTTAGGGTTTACACTATTTTTTTAACCACATCACAGACACACAGTCCCGTGAAAAGCGGGGGATTACTGCACATACACACATGGGAGTCCTCGAGTCGCACACACACACACACATATACAAGACGAGTTTAACAAACATGTACAGGAAATCAGGAAAACTGCCTTTATTTGCCTCTGTAGCGGCGCTACAGCCATGTACAACGAACACAATATAACTAGAACCATTCTATTAAACAATGTACAAGTACGACTGTCAGCAGTTTCCCAACAGATATTCAAAGGTGAAAAACGTTCGTCCGCCCAAACCGACGTTCAACTGTCCGTTTGGCAAATGGACAAATAACGACAAAAACAAACGTGTTAACCTTCACATCTGGGGGAGACCAGTAAACACAGATCTGGCGTTTAAAATGTATTACCAATGTTCCTGTTACTGTAATGGTTCTGGAGAGTGGTTCTTATGCGGGTGCTTTTTCTTATGCAATAGCTTTCGTCAGAATAAACTACATTTATTTAAGAAACTGGTTTATTCCTTCGAGTGTCTCGATTATATCTCAGTGTGTTTTTTTCTGTTAAAAGAACAGTTTGAACAGAATTAGTGATTTTGAAAACTGGCTAGAAA
>JBBPDB010061424.1:0-10527 GCA_037974465.1 Brachypetersius altus | reverse complement strand
ATAAATTCTTTAAAAATCAGACAATGTGATTTTCTGGATTTTTTTTCTCATTTTGTCTCTCATAGTTGAGGTATACCCGTGGTGAAAATTACAGGCCTCTCATCTTTTTAAGTGGGAGAACTTGCACAATTGGCGGCTGACTAAATACTTTTTTGCCCCACTGTATATATATATCACTGATGAATGTTACAATTAGTGACAATTGAGCTGATTAAAACGTTCCAGACTGATGGTAAGCAGTTGGTGTGTAAAAAAAAAAAAAAAAGCAGAAATGCTTTTCATCTGTAAAACATGGTGACATCCGCAGACATCATCTGCAAAGGACCTCCAACAAATTACTTAACCTTATACAAGCAGCATGTCAGAACAGAAAGCCTGTGAGCAGTGGGTGCACCATATCATGAAAACAGTTTCCCTTACTTTTTTTGAAATAAATCTGTTTGATGTAGTATGTAAACACTGTTAAAATATGGATAGGTTACTACCCAGTTTTTATATGAAAACTGTGAAAATGTAGCTGCAAAAAAGCTAATTTTGAGTTCACTGACACCCTCAAATATTATTTCGTTTCAAATCACACGGTCAGAATATTATATTGGCATCCAACCGCTTTCAGACTGCACTCTTAATCACAGCTGATGTGACATGTTACTCTAGTTTTCCCCAAACCTGTTCCTTGATCCCCCAACACATTTTCTCTAACTAAGCAGCTCATTAATTACCCCTCATTGAGTTTAGGTGGGTGTGTAAAAGCAGGAAAACAAAAAGGTTCAGGGTAGCGGGCCTCTAGAAGCAGGTGTGAGAAACATTGCTGTAGGGCTTTTGATTATTTGCTCAAAACAAGCCAGAATTTTAAGAGCAACAAACACTAAGACAGGAAAATAGCATATAAATAAAAACTGTATGTAAGTGCAGGGAGACAGGTAGAACAGGGTCATTATTTAAAAGGAAAAGGTGGTAGAAGCAGTGAAGTAAATAATCATGCGTCAGGCATTGCAATTCTAACATCTGATCCGAGTGAAAGCAGCCTTTTGTTTTACTCACTGCTGATAATGCAAGGCTTGGCTTGCCATTGCTTATGGGAAAGAAAGAGACCTTCATGGCCACGATGAATGGTGGTGTCATTTCTCTTCCTAACAGCATTTTAACCTCCTTGCTTTTTTCCACCCACTTACATTATATCTTTAGAAGAATAATAAAAATTCACTTTGTTAACTAAGACGTGTTAATGTGTGTAAATATGTACATGTGTGATGAGACGTCAAGCTAAATAACGTTAAGCAAATATAACTGTGAAAATAAAAGTATTTTTTCAAGTGACGTACAGCATCAAATGAAGAATAAAAAATCTAATATTAGTGTACGACTAACGCATGTGTACGCGTTACATTTGAATAGTGGAACGATGACGCTGCTCAGTGAAAGGAACTGTTGTCAACAAAGAATGTATGGAGGGCTCTTACCATAGAACAGTTGAAGTAAAGGCCTTTAAACACAGAGCTTGATTTATTTTAGCAAAGTATTGAGTTCACACAGGTCAACGCTCATCAGTTATTTTCTTTTACACATTTATTTTGTTGTTGTTGGCAATGTTTGAATACCTATTAGAAAATGAAGGTGCCACAAGAGGTTCTTTGCATGGAGCCACAGCAGAACCATTTTAAGTTACCTAAAGCTTTTAATGGAAGTTTTTTTAAAGAACTGTTTTTTGGAAAAAGATGTGTGAGGAAGAGTTTAAAGTTCTCCTATATCATGAAAAATTGGTAAAACGCATTACATTACATGCCTTGCATTCCTTCTAATACTCCTCACACTCGCAGGTGTTCTTTAGAGAATCAAATTGGTTCTGGCAGTGTTCGGAGAACCCCTTTGAAGAACAATGAGAGTGTAGGTTTAGGTTAGAAAGGGTTAAAATGTTCCTTATGGCAGTGCAGGTTTGTTATGACAGGTTCATGATTAAGGATAGAGTAGTGTTTGAGCTGTGCATTTGTGTGTGCTTTAGGGGGCACTCTGCTGTTCTAATATTAGAAAAACTCAACACTGGACTGGCATGAATCTAATTAGACCAGTCTTTTGCTATGTGCTTATGTAATGTCATGAAAACTAATTTCACAGACTTCCATACCTTTAGCCTTTTGGGTATGTATGTATGTATGCATGTATGTATGTATGAGAGGCATTACCTCTGACAATAAGCTCAGCGAAATTCGACACAGCCGCTCCATAGGAGGATTGCGTGATGCAGCGGTAAAGATCCTGCTCCCCACGCTGTGCCCAACCGACCTGAAACCACGCGACCAGTCGCCGCTCTCCAACTAATGAGGTGAGTGAGTATGGTGCCATGAGAGCACCATTTCGCCGCTGGGGGAAAGAAAGAGAGAAAATCAGATACAGCTCAACATTGTTCACTCTTTACCAAAGCGCTTCCTTTCAAGATCCTTGATGCGGATGTGGGCTGCATGTGTATCATCGCTGTTTTTCCTCAGATTTCATACTTAGCATCAACCCCTCCAGCTCAGTCCTCCATCAAAGAATTAGTCCCTTCTGTTGCATTTTCACAAAAAAATTAGAATATGCACAGTTTTACAGAGCACTCCAACGCATTTTGAGTTGTTCTGGGCTACACCAAAATGAGAGCTGCACTGAACTGATTTAAATAAGTTTTTTAGTTGGCCTTCTCGGTGCTTCATCACTGAATCTTTACCATTAAAAAGTTTCAGGCAACCAAAAAAAAACAAACAAACAAACAAACAAACAAACAAAAAACAAAACAGACAACCACTGGGCTCACAATCAAGCTCCACTTCCATCATCAAACGACTGGATAATTTGGTTTGCTGTGTACTCCATCTACATATTTGTTATATATAAAAGAATGATAAACATTTTCCTTTGATTTATGAATCTTTTTCTGATTTACTCTATATGCTACACTTCTTGGACAAAATAATTAGGGCGTCTGACCATTGCACCACCAGGGACTTTAATGACACTGCACTCAAATACAGAGATTTTAATATAGAGTTGTTCCCCCCTTTGCAGCTATAACAGCTTCCACTCTTCTTGGAAAGCTTTCCACAAGATTTTGGAGTTTCTGTGGAAATTTGTGTCCATTTATTCTGTGGAGCATTTATGAGGTCATACACTGATGTTGGATGAGAAGGTCTGGCTCACAATCTCTGTTCCAGTTCATCCCAAGGGTGCTGGATAGGGGTTGAGGTCAGGGCTCTGTGTGGGTCAGTCAAGTTCTTTTACGCTGAACAGCCATGTCTTTATGGAGCTTGTTTTGTGCACTGGGGCACAGTCATGCTGGAATAGAAAAGTTTCCTTCCCAAACTGTGTCCACAAAATTGATAGCATGAGTGTTTTCAAATGCATTCGAGTATTTTGAAGTTGTTTATAGTCTAATATCTCCTAATGTGTGGGGATGTTTTGAGGTCATTTGGACTAATATTCTTGTATTCATGTGTTGTGGTTTTTGAGATTGATTATTGGTACATGGTAGAACGTAAGGTAGATAGTGTCACGGTTCGGTCAGTGGCCGGTGAGGGCCACTGCTTTTCTGTTGGTTTTTCAGTTCCGGTTTTGCTCTGTTTTCTGTTCTGTGGTTCTGAGGACTTTTATTTTTGATTCATGTTCTCTTCTGGTTTTGTCACGTGTTCCTGTGTTCCGTCTGGTTTGTGTTTAGCCCCTGATTTCGTTAGTATTTAAGTCCTGTTTGTGTTATCCCCAGTCATGTGTCCATCACCTCATTTTGCCTAGTTTATGCCTCGTTTTCCCTGCCTGTTATCCTGTATCTAGTTCTAGTTCACGTTCCTGATGGCCCTCGTGCCTATTTCTGTTGTTTTGCTTTTTTTTTAATAAACGTATCAGCATGAATCCCTGCTTCCCTGCCTGTTCCATGCCCCGAGGAAGCGCAGGGCTGAGGAGGGCTAGCCCCTTCAGCCCTGACAGACAGTCTAGTCTTATTGACTAATGTCTCTTATTGTAACACATAAGACTGTATATTGAGGTTTGTCTATGAACTAATACATGTCCCTCTAATGTACTGAAGTGTTTTTATTAGGATTGTTTACAAAGGTTCTACTATTCTATTGTTCTAGTGCTCTGGCTGTTTATAGACTAATATCTCCTATCCCTCAGCATATGAGTTTTGTGAAGGTATTTTACAGCCTAATATTGTTTTAAGGTATTTAATGGACTAATATTTTTTACGAATATATGAGAAACAAATATATAATTAACAAAACAACATTCTGTTCTAATGTAACAGCATTTATTGAAGTTATTTGAAGACAAATGTCTTCCTTTCTAGAGTTTGTCAATGTTGTTTATGGATCACTGTCTCCTATTTAAGAGCATTGAGGCTTTTTTTGAGTGACATCCCTTTGTCTAAGGTTGTGTTGAATTTGAAGATTTATAATATAAAACAGGGTTACCTTAGTACAGCTCTACCTTACATCTATTAATCCTTTTAAAAATAACATAATGATTCACTTTCTGCTTTTAGAAGATGATACAGCACAGCATGCTGTGTTTCATGGGTATTAGAAGTGAGTTGCTGAATGCTTGTGTAATAGTTTACATATTAACTATTGAAGTATCATCAGAGATGAGAAAGGAAGCATGTGGGAGAGCCTACGACAGAAAGGAAAAGGCGACAGGAAACAAATGCAGTGTATCAGAATAAAGCCAGATAGACAGAATTGTTGGAGGGGCTGAGGCAAAATTCAGAAATGTCAGAGCACACGCATGCTTTTCTTCACACTTCCTGCCCCATCCACTCTCACTGTATCCATATTTCACGCCTTTTCTGTACCAATACCAGACGCATATGAGCACACACAGCCTCCAGGTGTTTCTACAAAGCAGCACGCAGCACAGAAAATGCACTCATGTGCCTTTTCCACGGGAGGAGTCAAGTTCCGAGCAAAGGAGCGAGAAAACAGTGTGTGTGTGTGTGTGTTTATGTAAGCCATCTCTCAGGGCTGAACAGGTTTGACACCTGGACGTGCTGAAAAGGATGAAACAGCGAAGCCGGAGAGACACGGTGCTCCCATCTGCGAAATGACAAGGGATGGGGATCGCTGCAAAAACTTTCTCCATGAGAAGTAAACGAAAACTTTTTCGTGAAAGAATTCTGCTCATTTAGTCTTTTTTTGTATGCTAGGATTTGTGAAATGTATGACATAACCCAGTTCCAATTTCTTTACCGCCATACTGGCCTTTGGTGCACTTTTTGACCAATTAGCCTTTTTTTAAAATTTGAAGTTCACACTGTGTGGGTGCATGGATGCATGAAAATGAAAAAGACTAGCACCTTTCCACCACTTTCTAAACTGCAACATTAATGATGCTATTTGCTTTTAATGGGTCAAAACAAGCGAAATGAAAAAATAAGCTGCATTTTGGAATAACACGCTGGGTGTTCTGCACAATGAGTGATATTTTACGGCATGACATCTCGGTCGGTACAGGGGTAGCCGCACGGAACCAAAATATTTGGCCCTCGTGGTCCGTGAGCGCTGTAACCAGAGGATCCCCTGTACAGGCCTTCCGAATACTGATATTGACAGAATTGTTCAAAATATATATTAACCTTGAGTTTTTGATTAGGCGACATCAGTAATTCGCTGAAAGTGTTCATGAATAGCTCAAAAGTTCCGAAGTGATGCCACAGAAGATGCCATGTTTCCTTAAAAAGCCTGTTAGTGGATGGTTTTTTGGAGCTCCCAAGCCTCATGTTCGAAGCACCGGCCCTGATCACTGGAAGATTGCAATTTCGACTGCTTTCTCTCCAGCTGGATATAATATTGCCAAGGATAGTGAACTTCTGCCTCCTCTAAACCTAACATAATGTTTCTAGTGTGATAATTAGCTTCATTTAAGAACAGTTTATCTGAGTAACATTTTTCACTCAACGCTGTGCTGCATGTGACAAAAACTGTAATATGCTGCGTGACTTTCTCCTAGTATTATTCAGCTGTAGTGTGCAATGACAGGCAGTTTGACAGATGACGGATTCCTTTTAAAAGCAGAGGTGGTGGGAAAAAAGCGGAATCATTTAAGCATCATATTCGCAATGTAGTTTGATTACAGATGTTACCTCTATCCAGTCAGAACAGAAAAAAAGCAATGCTTGCAGGCCTGTCATTAATTAGTCCACATGAATAAAACAGTGTCGGTGTCTGCAATTCACTCCTCTCTTCTCTTATGCCAATTTATCACAGCACGATACTTAACTAGAGGATACTTAACAAATTTCTCTTCAATTTTAGTTTGGTGAAATTAGGACCCACCAAATCTCAAATGCACAGATGTTTGCATGACTCCTACCCGACTCTGGAAGTTGCAGAAAACTTTCAGCAGAGAGCTGGGAAAGTGGACGAGGATGCTACACGAGCCCTTAATATGTTGTTCTGTTTGAAGGGCAAAAGCATGGATTCCAAAAAGGTCCAGTCAGGTCTCTCTCAAAGCTTTGAGGATCAAAGTAAGAACCAGCAATTAGTATGCCACACACAACCTCTTTGGCATCAAACGGCAGACAAACATAATGGTAATGGACCATTAAGCACTTCTGATGCTGCTGTATGCCAGCGTAGAGGGTGTAATGACCTAAACAAAGTTAGAATGGGTCTGGTTTCACTATTGTAACATCCCTCTGGCATCCATATAGTTTCCATTGAAATAAAGGCATATGCTACCCTCTGCCCCCGCCACTTTTAAAGCTAGAGCTTCAAACCTGTTCTATACTACACTTACAGAGATATAATGTTTTGCAGCATAACTGTGAAAATAAGCTGCACAATTATCTTGGCAAGTGCAGTCATCTTAATCTAGTCAATAATTAACATCAGATCATTCATATATATTAAAATGAAATAAATATTCAACATTACCTGATGAACATCGCTTCATCGTGTTTAATCCCTTCACAAATTGTTGTTTTCCATAGGAGATATGATTTGAGGTTACAGACAATTATCACCTTACATTGACTGCCTTTCTGTGAGTCAGTTTTAAGCCTCCTGTCACCAACTGCATTTATTTGTTTGTTTGTTTTTGGGTTTTTTTGTGGCCTTGTTGTATATTCATTTAATGCACAAATAGCAATATTTACTCCCACGTGTTTAATTAGTAAGACTGAACACTGACTGTTCTGAATGTTGCTCTACACGTGTTGCTTACTGACCACACTTGATTCAAAATTCCAAACAAAAAAAAAACGTTTGGAGAAAAATTTTTAAATGAATACATATAAATAATTTATTATATCTTGTAAATGTTAAACTGCACAACACTCTACAATTAAAATAGTGATGTTAAGAGCAGTGTGTGTGCATGTCTGAGCTCTGTTTCATCCCATCAGAAACGGAATCAGGAGTGTAGCTGCTGGAATACACCGCATAGAATAGCTGCTACACAAACACTACTGCACTTATAGCACACATGGAGGCATTTCTTATTTTTACACAGCTCACACTGCAATAGTTCATAATAAAATAGCAACCTGTGCATTTTACTCTCACACACACACTGCTGCAAATTTTACAAACAGTGAACAGAAAAAATGAAGTTGTTGTTTATATAGATCAACTTCAGTTTGTGAGCACGCAATGCACACACATGTATATATTGATAGTCATAACACTATTGATAGTCATGTATAATATGATGAGTAATTACTTCTGAAAAGTTATTACCTACATTCTAATAGTACTTGCACTGTATCAGCACAAGAAATGCCAAACTTCCTTACATTAAACTAGATGAAGTAGTGGGCTTGAAGTCTGACAAGATGACCTCTCAAAAGTTCTGACTTGAAACATTTTTTTTCATTTGTGTATGCTCTCAGACCTGTCTTGGACTCGCTGGTTATTTAGATTTGAACTTGGATTCGGCTATTGGTCTCATCAAATATTGTACTTCGTCTTGACTATGTCCAGTTTCCTTAAAAAAGTGCAGAAAGCCATGCCAAAGTATTTGGCACCATGGTGAATAAAAGTCTAAAAAATCAATCGAAAAATGTCTCCAGTATCAAACAAACATTATAAACAGGTAAGTGGTCTTGCAAAGTCCTGGACTATGAACATGACTAAGCAGTCTTGACTACAGCTCTAATTTAAGCTACTTAAAGTTGGTTTTTCCAATGCAGATGTAATGTAAGCACCCTCATAATGCACGTAATGATACACTTTCTATTACGTTCAAAAAAGTTTTGTTGAAAAAACAGCAGCTCATCCTGTTATACATGTGTAATTACAGATATTTTTAGCTACACTTTTGTGATTACAGTATTATAACTAATACATGCAGATACATGCAGAGTGTAAAAGTGTAACTACTCAGTTGTTAAAGTGTAACTACTCAGTTATTAGAAACACAATGTAAAGTGGGACCTGTTTGGAAGGGATGACGGGCAGTCAAAATGATTTCTGATATTACTTGGCATATCACAAATCAAGACATAATCATGTTTTCTATGATTTCATCTTACAGTAGGATCTGTAGTGATCCTAATGCCAGCATGTATATGTCTGTTCTTGTTCAGTTTCTAAAGTTGAGTACAAATGCAACCATTAGTCATACACTCTTTTTTGCACCCATGTTGGTTTTGCTCTGTTTCATATCTGCTTATAATTGTTTGCCTGTGTGTACAAAATTCCAAATGTATCTCACTGTTCTGAGCCATCAGTGAGTGACTGTTAATAGCTGCCGGTTTATACAAACATTGCTAGCGTATTCCTTGCTGAGCCCCGCCCCCACCTCGGATTCTCTGATCATGGGTCCATCATCCAAGCCTGCAGACCATTCGTCAGACATGCCAATGATGAATGATATTTACAGGTTTTGAAGCAACATATGCTGTCACCTAGGCAACGACTTTTTTTTTGTTTTTTAGGTTAAGCAGGAGAAGATTCTGCGTGCTACACTGGCCTACCTGCAGACCCATTTAGTGCATCAAGAAAAAACAAGCAAGTATCAGAAAACATCTCGCTTTCAAATCTCAAGCAACTGTTCTATTCAGTTCCTAAAAACGTCATTACATTTATAATGATCATATCAGTTTCAGCATTTCGCTTTGTACTAATTTCAGTCAAATGTAGGGGTTACTTTATTTGCAAAACCGTCACATCTGTTTTTATTTGCATTTTATACAGTGTCCCATCTTTTTTGGAAACAAGGTTGTATACAATTTTATGGAAAAGTTGGTAAAGCAGACAAAGATCTGGCCCCCAGGCACCATCTCTGAGCTTCAGGACTGTTTTGAGGACACTGACAGGGACATGTTCAGGGAGGCTGTAACCTACACAGCATCAGTCAATCAGCAAATGCATCGATGATGTCACTGTCTCCAAGAACATCACCACATGCCCCAGCCAGAAACCATGGGTGACTACAGGTGAGAACCCGTGACACTGCCTTCAGATCAGGTGACAAGGCTGCCCTGAGAACAACAAAGCGCACCCACAGCCACTAGGGATGTACAGTGTATGCGGCAGGGCATCCAGGCCATCACCATCTACAGGGCATCTCCACCTGTCTGTGACGGTAAGGCCTCACCTCCAGACACACTGAACAACTTCTATATTTCAAGATCATAAGAACATGGCAGTGGGGAAGTCCATTCCACCTCCCAATGACCAGGTACTCTGTCTGACAATGGCTGATGTGAGAAAAACTCTGCTCAGGGTTAACCCATGGAAAGCTGCTGGTCCTGACAACATTCCTGGTTGTATGCTCAGAGGATGCAGACCAGCTGGGAGATGTTCTCACATACATGTTCAACATGTCTCCGAACACCATTGTTGATCCAATGTGCTTGAAAGCCACCACCATCATCCCTGTGCCAAAGAAATGATCATTTTCCTGCCTTAATGACTATCGTCCCATCACACTCACACCCATCTGAGGGGCTCATCATGAGGCACATCAAGTCACAACTGCCTCCCTCACTGGATCCTGCAGTTTGCATCCCATCTCAACCCTTCTACAGATGATGCCACCAACACCACCTGGTGGTGGCCCTCTGGAAAAAGGGACACTTATGTGAGGATGCTGTTCATAGACTTCAGTTCAGTATTCAACACTATTATACCTAAGCATCTGATTGGGAAGCTAAACACCTTCCTCTGCTACTGGATTCTGGACTTCCTCACAGGGAGACCTTAGTTCGCGCTGACCCACAACTGTGCAACAATGCAAAGCTCGAATCATCCCCCCAACTGTGGTGGGTTTGATCAGCAGCAACGATGAAGGAGCATACAGAGAGGAGGTAAAACAGCTGACAGACTGGTGTAGAGGCAACAACCTGTCCCTGAATATAGATAAAACAAAAGAGATAGTTGCTGACTTCAGGAGGGCGCACTGAGCATCGGCAACCCCTCGGTGAAAATCATCCAGAGCACAGTGTTGATCCTCACGTGGACCCGCAAAAACAGCTCCATCACCAAGAAGGCCCAGCAGCATCTGAACTTCCTGCAGAGACTGAGGAGGGCGCACTTTCATCCCTCAATCCTCACCATG
>JBBPDB010061413.1:0-10527 GCA_037974465.1 Brachypetersius altus | reverse complement strand
AACCAATCAGATGACGACTTCGAGATTCCTGAAGTGTTTCCAGTTAAGTGTGCCATATGCATCAGACGTTTAGCCAAGGTTCTGTGGGTGTACTCTCCACCCATATGCAAACATACACCAGTGACGTTTGTCTTCTACATATCATTTCATTTGTGGACTTTATCTGTGGATGCAAAACATCAGCACCAGTGTTGATTGGCAGCTGTGTAGAGGCACATTTGACTCGCAAATTAGGGCCAGGTGCAGCAAGCTAAAAAATAATTAGACTCGTAGACTCTAAAAAAATAGACACTGATGAAATAATTTTTATTTTTTGTGTACTACAATCTGAGGTATCAATGTCTGTAAGTCTACCACACTGTTTCTTAATCCTGTCTTGCAGAAACTGTTGCTGGAACTTTCCAAGGAGGTGGCTCAGGCCAAACCAGCTACCGATGATGAGGATCTAAACCCTGATGACTTTATAGTCGATGTAAGGAAAAATCTTTATCACTTTTCGTGTCCTAGAAGCATTTTAATCTCTGTTACAGCACTGGCTAATGTGGGATGTCTTTTTATATGGCAGGTGGTTCAGTTGGACTATGGGAGGAAGAAAAGTGATCCCATCAATAAAGTCTTATTCTACAGCAAGAAAGAACCCACCAAACCCATCAAGATCCTCAAGCATCAGGTACACACAAGCTCTGCCCACTAATCACTCCTGTCTCTGTTCAGCCACCATTTCTGCTTCCGCTGCTGTTAAATAACCCAGAGAGTTCAACATAGCTGCTTTACTCAAACTTCAGTAAACTGAGCTGACTGTGCTCATTCACAGGTGTTTTTGTAGAAGGGTAACCATATGAATGGACAAGGAGTGAGGTGTCTGCCCAAGGCGTAGAATTGGGACACGTCCCTACCAATATTGAGTAACTGTTCTGATCAATAATTTTAAACTATTAAACTACTGTGTTTGGAACACAAATGGTTTAAAGTTCTGTTTCTCTAGTACCACCTTTCTAATCCAGAATCGTTACTGGATTGGCTTTTCGTTACTGGATCTTTTTCTGTGCGAAGTGCAGCAAATGGCAATCATGTAGGAGAACAAACACCTGTTTTAGATGGTTTTTGTTTGATTACATCAGAATAAGGCTTAACCTTTGCATTCCTGATCAGGTTAATTATGAATGGACTGTCCAAATACATGCCTGTGAGTGTGAGAGAATCTATACAACAGTGTACAATCATAATGCAGAGCTATCGTATAAATATATAAACCAACAATAGAACAATAGATAAACTTTAAATTAGCAGCGTGCAGTTTGGTACAAGGTAATTTTTTAACACCTATAAAATTGCATCCAAATTCAGATGGAACACAACAATACTGAAATGTAATTGTGTACTTTGAATGTGCGAATGATCAGGAGTGGTGTAAAATTAAGTAAATGTACCATCATTCTATGTTCTGCAGTTAGAAGGTGTGTGGACTAGAGGTAGGAAGGGTGTTAAGCCTGTCCTGTTCCTGCAGGTCTCCAAAATGTTGCCAGAGACATTTGCGGAGCAGCTAATCAGGGTTTACTACAAGAAGACAGACGACATTAGTTTGGAAGCTGCCAATAAATACTTTGTGAAGTGGTGCTTGATCAAAGACTTCACCAAACCCCTGGTACCACTCACTCTCCACATAATATGTGTGTGTGTGTCTCTGTGTGTGTATTAATCTTTTTTTTGTGTGTTTCCAGGATGGCGATGTCACAGCACCAGACCTTGCTACTGCATTTAAAAACCAGGATCCCGATGAAGAAGACAGAAGCCAATCACAGGGAGATCCTGAGAAAACAGGGAGATCACGAAAAAAGCTGGAATTTTGTAAGAGCTAAATGCACAGCTAAAAACAGCATGCTCTATCAACAGTTTCAAAGAAGTGCCCATGCTGTTTGTATAATTTTTAAAGAAGAATTCACATACAGTACTGTGTTTTGAGCCACCCCCATTTCTTCATATTTTACAGAATTCCTTGTATTTTAATGTAGACTTGAGGAACAGTTCTCCTGACTTTCTGAGGACTTTCAAAGACTCTCATGTTCTGTCCAGTCCCTGAACCAGACCAGACTCAGGGGAATGTTTTTGTTTAAGACACACAGTGGCCCATGTATCATTCAAACAGAACAAAGCACATCAAACTTAAAGCCTGAGCCAGCAAAGAAACAGGTGCAGATGATTCCAGATGATCAGGTGGTGATCAATATACTGGTGGTGCTCAAAACGGAATGGTTGGAACACCTTTATCTAGGCACCTTGTATCTTTAGGTACGTTACAGTCCCTTTCTTTCATTTAATCTACTCAGTATGCCAATATGAAACAGCTGGTGGCCTGGTGGTTAGGGAGATGCCCATGTGATCAGATGGTTGTGGGTTTGAATCACCAGACTGCCTGTGACACCACTAAGGGAACTCCACACACTGCTCCCTGGATGCTGCATCCATGGCTGCCCACTCCTTCACTTGGTGAATGGGTTAAATACAGAGAAAGAATTTCACACTGTGCTGTGATTTGTTCATGCATTTACATTTACGGCATTTATCAGATGCTTTTATCCAAAGCGCCTTACATTCCCAAAGGGGAAGAAAATAGTATTTTTTCACCCAGATGAGTCAAAGCAAAATATTAAAAAAAAAAAAAAGGGGGGTGGGGGGTGGCTTTTGCACAGTACTGTAGATAACAGAAAAGCAGGACATTTATGGTAATATTTTGCATTCCTTTAAATTTCTATCTTGGTCCTTTTAGATTAGGCTGTGTTTTTGACATTTTTATTGCATTTAAATGAGCTTTTATTATTTTTGTTTTGTCCTGCATGACATTTCTTACTGTGTTGGAAAATAATACATTTTATGTGATTATTTCTTTATGTTTGAGTTATTATTGTAGTATTTGGACTTCTGTGGATGGCTTTAAGAAATAAGAACACCAAATTAACTTTCTGGCTTTTTGTATTGTGTGTAAGGAGTTTTACACTTGGTGTTAAAGTGGGTTCTGGGTGATCAAAGACAGATATACATCACCATTTACACCTGCATCCATCAGGGGTTTCCAAGGTGTCGCCTTGTGAACCCTTGTGTTCACATTTTGCTGCTGCCGACTACAATACTTCCTGCAACAATTACTCTGTTATATCACAGTTTGTCTGCAGTTTAATAAAAAAAAACGTTAAACCAGCAGCTTGCCTTCATTATTGTAAACAGCTTTACAGTCCAACACGTCTCCTTCACCAGAAAAACATGATGGACGCTCATCCAAATCATTTAAAAATGGGACCTGTTCCTTCCAGACCTGCTGTTGTTGTCATTGCTGTTCCTCACCATCACATGACGTATTCTTCTGTGATGTTCTTGTCAGGGACACATTAGTATTTTCTCTACCTAAGATTTGTGTTCCCACCCATCCCAGAAATCCTTGACAAGTGGTTTGAGTGATCTGATTATGGTGCGTCCTGGTGGTATTTGTCAATCGTCCTGCATTTTAACACCAAGAGTAAACAGGGTGTTCAGCTGGTAAAATCTGAACCAGTTTCAAGCTTTCACAATAAACTGCTGTTTATTGCGGTTTTTTTCTAATTTCTTCAGAGTAATTTCAGCAACACAGTACACCCAAATAACAACTGGAAAGCCAGTCGGGTGGACCGAGTGTGAGAGAGGATCCGAGCCAGCATATCAGCTGACTGAATCCTATACCTCCTCTTGTCATTTTCCTGGAACAAAAAGCAAAAGTCCAAGACTGTGGCACTAAATCTCTTGCTCTGAATCCATTTGTCCTAAATTGTCATTCCAAAGCCACTGGTCTGAATCCACCACTCTGAATCCGCTGCTTGAAAATTGCCAGAGCGGTTTCGATAAACGCGTCTTCCAAATGATTTAAATGTTTATAAAAACTGCATTGAAACCACTAATATGGACCCATCACTCCTACATTGTCATTCCAAAATGGTCCCCTGATACCTCTGCTCTGAAACTGTCACTCTGAAACCAGCAGAGGGGATTGGATAAAAAAAAAAAAATCTGTCAAACGATTTAAACGTTTTCAAGGAAATCGCACTGAAATGGCTGCCATGAATCTGATGCTCTGAATATGTTACTCTAAAGCTAGTGCTGTGAATCTACTGCCACTGTCAAACTGCCACTCTGAAACAGTTGCTCCAAAACCACCGTTCTGAAACGGCCCTAAAGGTTTGGGTGATGCCAAATGATGTACACTGAAAAAACACACTGAAACTGCCTCCCTGAATCGAACTCTTTGTTTATAACATCGCTGTGTAAAGCGATGTTCACCACTCTGAATTCACTGCTCTGAAACAGTATAACATTCAGCATGAAGTAACAAATCCCCCAGTTTTAGTGTGAAACCCTAGAGAACATGCAAATATAATTTGTGTAAAAAAGTAGAACTTCTCCCTTGCTAAACACCAACTAATACCCTGGATAACATTTGAGGGGCAGTGTGAATGCATACACAAAGTACAGTACATAAACACAGCACAATATATCTGCTTTTCTTGCTCCATGTGTTTTATTTATTTACTGAGTGTTAAGATACAGCACATAATGCAATTAGCAGGTAAAAAGCCACTGCGTCTGAGGAGGAACTGACCATCAGCGAGTATCAGTACTGTCCACTCTGTCCTCACCGCTGCAAGCTCTCCACACACTTCGGTTGCTTCTCAAACCGATGTTTTTTTTTTACTTTGCCTTTTTATTGTCTTTTTCACTCTTTATTTTTGAAAAACAAGGCGGCATTAGGAAGGAGGATACATACAATATTAACATATCCCAGAAAAAAGAAGGTTGGAGGGTGAAGTGAGAGGAAAGTGCTGCTTACTTTGGGGCTGCATCAGCAAAATCACACCAAAAGCACATGGTGACGACCCGCCGGTTCCACAAAACACATTCCTTTCTTATGAAAATAGATATTTAATGCTTTGAGTGTTACCTACATATGCTTTTTTAGACTGACTCTATGATGGTTTAAATATTTATCATGCATCTGATGCCAGTGGGTCGTCACCGTGGCCTTTGGTTAAGAATTTCATAAAAAAAACAATAAATTAAATTTAGTCAGGCCTGAAAATAAAAATCTGAGCTGCTGTTTAACAGGTAAAGAACCCAATCTTGAAGCAACTTCTGACATATGTGTTTATTATTGGAATTCTTAGGTGAAATTGTTATAACAACGATTTACATTATATGCTTTCATTGAACAAAAGCTATTTTTATTTTTTCATTTTTATTTTTTAAAATGAAGAAACACAAATGTATGTATTCAACCTGAAGTGTCATATTTATCTGAACAACAACTAAAGAAAACGTAAAAAAAACAAAAAAACAAAACCAAAAAGCATTAGTAATGAGCTAGAAAAGGACCATTGTGGTCTATTCTTACTCCAGCTGTTTATTGTTTGAAGCTTTTTTTCCTAATTTTTATCCAAAAGTGTAATTATTCATAGCCTGCTATAAACCCCGGTCCTAGAGCGCCCACTACAGTAAGAGCTTGTCCTTCACTTCACTCTCCAACTGCATAAACAACATTGCTCCAAACGCACTTCATTTAGCACTGGATCATTCCACATTTTTTTAAAATAAATGTACATATCAGTGGCCACTAGGGGTAGGGGTTGCCATGGAGACAATCCGACACTAACGCGATATTTGTTCCACGATACGATATTATTGCGATTCAGGAGTACAAGAGTCTCTGCAGGTTCTCGGCCACACTGACCTGGACACACAGTTAATTTCCACAAGAGAAGAATGAGGTCTTGCGCCAACTTGTGGACTTCAGGAGCAG
The DNA here is from genome assembly GCA_037974465.1 of Brachypetersius altus. Lineage (NCBI taxonomy): Eukaryota > Metazoa > Chordata > Actinopteri > Characiformes > Alestidae > Brachypetersius > Brachypetersius altus. The sequence continues at coordinate 4,709 of JBBPDB010061413.1, read as the reverse complement.
TGCTATCAGAGTAGACCTCTGTATCAAAATTAAAATGATAAAATAACATAAAATAAATCTCAATACTTTGTGCCACTGTATTGATATAATATCGTGCCGCAATACCACAATGTATCGATATTTCTCCCATCTCTAGTAGCCAGGGTGTGTTTTTTTGTCTTATTTTTTAGAAAACAAAGTTCCCACCTGATCATTTCCTACTCTTCTAAAAGCCATATCAAACATATGAAAAATAGGAAAATAAAAAAATGCTCTAATGGCATTGGCTCACTAATAGCATGAGTGCATGTATAAAAAATGATATGAAATCATGTGAAATGCTGCGAGGAAAAAAAAAATTAAGCAAAAAATGCTAAATGACAATCTTCTGGTTTATTTACATTCAGAATGTGATCTCTGATGAGTGATATTTCCCTCACTGATTCTTCCCATGTTTTTCTCGACAACTCTCTGACTTTATCCAGAGCGTCACACATATTCCTCCACAAAACATTAAACAAAAGACCAAACAAAAAAGTGACAGACACCACAACGAACCTGCTAAATCATTCCACTCTGGCTCACCTTAGGCCTGGCAGGTTGGAAGGTATTTAATGAAAAAAATCAAAAATTTGAGTGAAATTTTGAATCACACCTTAATTTCAATCAATTTATACGGCACTAAGAATTATTTTTTCAGATCAAATCAGTATTATGTTAATGTGTTACTTCTGCAAAATGTTGTTTTCTCTCTTAGATATGAGTGATTTATTTTGGAATCCAAATCAACTTCACAAATAAAAAATCTGCATTTTTTGGCTGTCTATGGTCTTAAAGTGGACTTATCTAAATTTCCAATTATCATCGCTGTCGGGGCACAACTTTGAATCTGCAAAAATGTAATCCTTTTTAAATTTAAGACAAGAAGATTTTAGTGTCATATGACATTTTAGTGTCATTTCCTTTGGTCAATTTGTCATTAAATTTGGACATGCTGTACAAATTAAAATGGTAAAATTTTTCAATTTATTAAACAAAAAGAAAATGATATCTTTAAGCTTTTTAAAGGAAAAGTATCATCCCAATTTGTCAAAAACGCATACACTGCGAACAACCGAAGAAAAAATGTTGTTAAACCAAAAAAGCTACATAAACATTTTTAGCTCAGAATGTGATCAGAATGTAACACAGATATTTTTTCACTTAATTAACTTAATTTTTAACTGAATTCCAAATTCAGCTAACTCAGCTCAAATTGTTTTAGAAAATGTTATTAGAGATTTATGAAATTTAAAGCTAAAATAGCATTTTGCTTTTAGAGTGTAACTAAAAAAAAACAATGGCAGCACTATTGTGAATTTTGTCTTGGCTGTGTGAACTGAAATAAAGTTTACATTTTTTCCATGATGACCTGCCAGGTATTAGGAGGGCTGGTGTTCTGTACCTCAGAGTTGTTCAGTTACTGTACACAGCTGATTATGGTGGTTGTTTTTAGCACAGCATGTTGCAGTGTCGCTATGGTCATGTCTGACTGACAGATGTGGAAAAAGACACTTGTTACAAGGGAAAAAGATTAAAAAGGAGGAGCAGGAGTTGTAAGAAAGTTCTGTAAGGCATCTTGTCAGATTTCAGCACTGGGGAGTTAAAAACAGGCACAACCTCGCGTTCGTTTTCTCCATGGCCTCTCATGCGATTAGTATTACGAAATATTAGAAAACCCTCAGCTTTTTGAGTAAAAACACGAAAAATGCACAAAATGAGGCTCCGCCGCAGCTGTTAGATGGACCTTAAGGTTTTGCCTTATAGCGAGATGCAACAAACACGCTACTTTGAATACATAACACCCTTGGATGACAATACAGCGGTAATGATACACATATTTATGATTCCTGAATCTCTCTTAATGCTTTGAAAGGAGATACGTCCATAATGAAGAATCTTACACACTGGACACACAGTTATACACTGTACATGTATGCATATGAGATTAATATAGCATCGCTATAGCACAACACAGTGCCACAGGACCTCTGATTTGACACACTTAATAACCGAAGAGGTGGAAGTAAAATTTAAAATTTCATTTTAAAATTTACAATTGAACTTGTAAACTAAATTTTTGAAAATGTAAACAAAAATTTTAAACATTCATATGTGTTTTTTCATATGTGTTTTTTTAAATGAAATTTTAAAATTTACATTAAATGCATTAAAAAAATTTAAATGTTTTCAAAATAAACACAGTGTCCTGTGCAGATATCAATGTAAACCAGGCACTCAGACAGACATCTAAATAATAATAATAATAATAATAATAATAATAATAATAAGTAACAAAAATAGATGCATTTATAAAAATATGAAAAATCTCAATGAAATGATACAAAATAAAGTATAGCAGGCTAAATAAATATTCGTGTATACAGATGTGAATATGAGTAATATAAACATTGCAAGAATGAAAAAGTAAAAATTAAAATGAATAATCAACCCTCCCACCACCATACTTCCCTTTAGCTTTATGGCTCATCAATTTCTTCTTGTATCTATTTTCCCTGTTTCACTCTCTTAGGGAAGGAAGGGAGAAGAGGGGAAAGAGGAGGAATACAGGATACATCCTTTCTCTCAACTGTGAACCTGCAGGAGGTGGAAGCCTCTGTAAACACATCCCAGGAGGTTTTGGGATGAGGAATGTGTCTAGAATGTTCTTGTCAAAGCTATGGTCCATCTAAAGGCCTGGACAAATGGGGCTTTATCTTGACCACAATGTGGTAATGATTTTATATGCATTTTTAAAAATACATTTCTTTAATACATTTCTTTTTATTTCATTTCTGCTGCCTGAAAATAATCTGCACATCTTTGTCCTTTTTTTAGTGTTGGTCACTGACCATTGTATACAACATATTTAAAATCTCTACACTGTAAACAAACCAACACATTTTTACCTTTAAAGGAGATCAAACATGACTGGCTTCCAGGTTTTTAATGTAATCAAATTTATGAAAGCAGACCAGATACTAGTATTTCAATACTATTATTTTCTAAATAAAACATAAATCATTTCATTTTGATATTAAATTGAATGTTCAAAAGTTATTAAATGACCATTGTGCTAGAATTATATGGTCCTGTTGTTTTTTTTTCAAATAATTCTTAGCAAAACCGAAGTCTGTCCAGGCCTTTAGATAAATATGTATGGATTTGAGTTTGTGTGTGTGCTTCAAACGTCGAACGTCAAGCATCATACATTGTCGGCAGTGGTAGGAAATTTGGAAATTATGTCCTGTCGTGTCTTGTGTTAGGAGCTGCAGTCCCAGGATGCTCTCTTTCTATCGGGCAGTGTCCAAGTTGATTTGGACGATGGAATGTCAGGATGTTGGGGGTCACTGGAGATGTTGTGGGTCATTGGGGGACATTAGGGGATGTTGGGGAAGGTTGAGGGATGTTGGGGGGATATTGGGTGTCAATGGGGGAAGGTGAAGGATATTGAGGGATATTGGGGGCCCTTGGGGGATGTGTCCATTGGCATCATTTCCCCCCTAGGATACCAGTAACGGAGGTGGGAAAGCTCATGCTGGGTGGGGGCATGTTGGGGTTGTTGGGAGACACAGCACCGGAGCTGTCATGATCTCCTTGGCCATGTTGGTCCCTCCGCCCACTGTACTGACCGATAAATGAGCCATCTTCATTAAACTGGATGTCCACGCTGTCCCCATACTCCGCAAGGCTGTCGTCGCTGGCGTGTTTGCTCTCCATGCCAAGTGATGGTTGACTGATGGAGCGCTTCTCGTCGTTGTCACTGCTGAGGACATAGAAGAGCATCACTTTCGGATGTGAATCCATTACAAGTTCAAAAGTCCTCCAGAAGGACATTTGGAATTTGAGGTTTGGCCCTTTGGTTTAACTGTATCCTGTATTCGTCATATACTTAGTTGCACAAGTACAATATGTGGTGAAATGAGCCCTGTAAGACTTTGCTATGTAAGAGAATTTTTTGCATTAATTACTTGTTTTCTACATAGATTGCTTGTTTCTAGAACTTTCTGATTATATAAGTAACATGAAGTGCATTAGGTCAAGCTTGCATGAGATGATTTTATCTAACAGAAAGGTCTCTGGGTCGACAGAAGTGGTTGTTTCCTTATTTTCTATGCATTTTCGTAACCACATCCGATTGGTGTTTTGAAGATTTTCTTTTAAGTTATCAAATAAATTACATTAAAAGAATTAAGCTAATTTACATGTTTGGCTGATGGTCCAGAGTGACTAACCCTTTCATCAGGGACTCATATACAACAAAGCAAAAAATAACATAAAATAATTTTAAGTCGAGGTCAAAATATCTTTGGCATAAGCAAAGATAGCATGAGATATTTATTTTTTGCCATTTATTCATAAACTAGCAAGATGTTTGTAAGAATCATTAAATGATTTGATAGTGTTGGTAAAATCTGAATACTCAAAAAACTTATACCTTTGAGGGTTTAGGTTCAAAAATGTACAAAATATGTGTTTCTCAGGTTGTTCTAGCTACCACACATCTTCTTCCTGTCACGGTCGTCCCGCCTCCCGTTCCCACACCTCCCGCTCCCAGACGCCGTTCCATCTCCCCCGAGTATTGAGCCCGTCCTTCTTCCCTGCCTGTGTCCTTTTTCCTTTCCTTGCTCCCTTCCCTTTCCCCCTTGTCTCCCTAGTAAGTCCTCCAGCTCCGTTTGTGTTACAGCCCT
>JBBPDB010061384.1:0-10528 GCA_037974465.1 Brachypetersius altus | reverse complement strand
CATTTGCACGGTGGCAGAATCCCGTCTGCCGGCCCGGACCTCATACCACAGCCCGCACATGAGACCCCGCCCCTGTGTCTGAAGTAGGGAGACGAGACGTGTGTTTATGCGACAGATAAATTGCCAAGTTCCGGCCCAATTTAAGCAACAGTTAGTAAAAACGTAACATCCCGAGTGTCCAAAATGAACTACACGTGCCCTTGATCACTAGTTAGCCCCCATACAGCAAACACTACGTAGTGAACGAGCGAACAAGTGCACTTTTCAGACACAGCTACAGTCTGCAGGCTCCGGTTAATATAAATGGTGTAAGTGTTTTTTTAAAGGGTTCATTGGGAAATCTACAGTCAAAAAACCACGGCAGAAAGTGGAGAAAGTTAAGAGCAGCAAAATTAAGAAAAACAATAGAATAGAAAAAAAATAAAGCCAAATAAATAAATTAGCTCTGCATTTTATTACCACTGGCATTGCCATAGCCTCCCATGACTAGGAGTCCAACAGACTATCGCTGCCCTTGTTCCCTTTGGTCCCATACCCAGTGCTTCTTCACTCAGGACAAGCTTATCTTCAAAGCATTTGGTAAAATGTATATTTACTGAAGGGCAGGTAGTCATTTTAACAGAGCTGTATTCTGTAAATAGCTTTACATTTATATTGCGCTTGTCTGTTTCAACAAAGCTGGTGGTTCTTGACCACTGCAGGAACTCTGACAGCAGGAAATGACAGCCTTTGTGATTTATAATATTTGATAATATCAGTAAAGGCATTATTTTATTACTATTCGTTGTTGCATCAACCACTAATTTTGGCCCCCAAATTTGACAGTTTCTCTGCTGGGAATTAAACCATGTGATAAATCAAACACATGAACACTCATCTTCAGCAAAAAACAATCTTTCAGGAGGAATAACATTTATCACATGGCTCAAAAGGTAGATACATCTAACAACAAAATAAACTTGTGTGTTACAAGTGCCTGGTTCCCCTCCTAGTGGCTCCGATATCCCACCTGACGAAGACTCTGGAGCGGTTGGTCCTTGCGCAGCTTTGACCCACTTCAGTTTGCCTATGAGTCTCTCACCCGGGGACCGCCAGGAGCACTGAGTGCCTTCAACACCATCCTACCCATAATCCTGAGGGACAAGCTGGAGCACACAGGAGTGGACCATCACCTGGCAACATGGATCCTGGACTACCTCACTAACCGACTACAGGATGTATATATTGTGTATACATATACATATATACATAATATATATATATATTTTTTTTTTTTTTTTTTTTCTCAATACACTTATCCATATTTACATTTCCAGATTGTGTATATGGTGTACATTTTCTTCTGTACTGTTGGTATAGTTTTTATCCTATTGTTTTTAAGTTTTGGTGCTCTGATCTTGTACTGTCCACTTTCTGCCATGACAATCCAAAGTTCTCACTTGTGGGACTAATAAAGGATTATCTTATCTTAACTTAACATCTGGTTGAGAAGTAAGTTTATTCTAAGCAGATATTCTTCACCTCCTGTGTCTGTTCTTAGCACACATCGAGAAAGACTGAGAGAAATCGAACCGCTGTAGAGCACCGCACCATTACATTCATTCACAGCAAGATTGAAATCCATGATGTGAGTTTAATAAGCAAGTAATGCAGCAGTTTCGGGTATAAATGAGAATGAGTTGTTAAAGCAGTCCGTGTTTAATAGCTCTTATCCCTCACTGTAAAGGTGTGGCAGAGCACAACACCACTGGTCCATCCTGCACATTACTGCGAACAGCAAAAGAAGTGCAGATAAACAGCAATCTTTTAGGAAAGTCATAAAGCACTGAGGTACCTGCAATACAAACCGAAAAGAAAGGATATGGAAGTCTCTCATGACTGGAGCTAAATGCCTCTCTGTACCTCTCATGCATTTTCCCAAACCTAGTAAACATCATCAAAATGTCAGGGCCTATAAAACACTTTTATGAAGTAAGCCACCAATTTTCCAAGCTTTGTATCGCTGGTGCTAAAAAGTGAGGCAGCCTTGCTGCGGGAGGGAGAGGGAGGACAAATGAAAGAGATGCTGCAGAGTAGCAAGAGAGACAGATTCAGTTGAAACTGTTAGGTGGCTGATTATGGTTGTGCTTTAAATGGTCCATCTGCAGACATATACCGATGCCTGTGTAGCATCCGAAACAATCGTGTTCCTATATTTCTTCTTTAAAACTACTTGGGATTTGTTTATTAGAGCACTTCACTTTACAGCACCCCAAACTACCTAAACATCTACTCTATTAGCTATTAACATCACATCACAAAATTTGAGCATATGTTATTTGAAGCTAGATTTAGAAATGATTCATTTTGATTTCCAGTCCAGCATTTTCCACCTGTACACAACATGGATAGCCCTCATTGCCAGAAAATCCAATCCAGTAAGCACTCTCACCTAATGCTGTCCTGTGGGCAGCAGTACAGGACAGCTGGTCTTTCAGTATCTGACTAGGGGTGTAACGGTACACAGATGTCACGGTTCAGTACGTCCCTCGGTTTTGGGGTCACGGTTCGGTACGTACCTCGGTTTTGGGGTACGGTTCACTATACAGCAAAGTTAAGCAACAAAACGTTCTAAAGAATGAGACTTGGTTTGTTTTCGTTTATTTTAAATAAGCAGCATTAACCAGTAAACACACACTCTTGCTTATATTTTCATGTATGTGTAAGTGTTCCGCCAGTAGGTGGCACTATTGCACCACACTACGACCCAGGTTTATGATTTACTTGCGCTTTTTGGTCCCTCTGTGATTCCGTATTACTTCAATCACGTCTTCTCTGTCGTACCGTGTATTCTCCGAAAGACATCATGTACCGAAACGTGACCCGTGTACCGCAACGGTCCGGTACCAATACATGCACCATTACAGCCCTAGTGTCAAACTAAACTTTAGACATTTGTTAAACAATTAACTGTACTTCTACATTTGGCCTAATATTTAAAGGGGAATTTCACCAGTTATTCTAAATTTCTGCGCAATTAAATGGTTACAGTGTAAACGTCAGTGTGAGGAACGTATTTCTTTACTGTGGTGTGAATAGAATCAGAGGAATCCTGGGAGTTGATATGGAACGCTGATGATGGATCTGAACTAAATCAGATTTCCTCGTTTCAGATTTGACACCCTGCATGAATGGGTTTAGTTTTAGCACCGAAAGCTTCTCATAACTCTTGTAAACCAACCTCTTAGGCATCAGGGAACACAGTCAGAACATTTTAAATGGAAAAAGCTTTAGCTGCAGATGTCAGAGTTTCACACCAAATGAATGATTTTCTTTAAATCTTGCAGATGCAGAGCGTTGGGAGGGGCCTTAAAGGTGTCCTGCACTGATTTATGTGAAATCGCTCTCTTTAAAAGAATCTGCTTGTACAAAAAAGCACCCGGCGTTCAGCTCGAACACCAGGGCTCCTCCCAGCTCATGAAGGAGAACATGATATGGCTGGCGGCTCCAAAGGTGAAGGACATGCTTGCAGCTCTCTGGAGCATACAGAAGCCCAGCCTAAGAGTGCTCACCCTTAATAGAGAGTGAACTAGTGTTCTGCTCTGCTGGAGGTGAAGAATCTCTCTTTCTCTCTGCCTGAAACACAGCACTGCACAAAAGCCTTAGACACCTGTTAGAATATTACTTAAAAACGCATTAAATATGTGGAGAGTGTTTTAACATTGATATTATTAAAGATACTAATAACATTAACATTATACAGTAGATAGTGATTATGTCCATTATATCATTCTGCTCCTTGAGGAAGTCCAGGGTTACTGTAGTTTACAAACAACGGCTGGAGGAACCGAGGAGGAATCTGGAACCGAACCTGTTCTCCTCGTCAAAATATCAACTAGTCTACTTTTACAAACAAAACGAATCTTGATACATTTTACTGCTCTCTTGATGTTTGTATTTATTCTAATGATACATTTTCTAGCAAAAATTCACCATCACAAACTGAGAAAAATGGCTTTACAGTCATATGCAAAAGTTTGGGCACCCCTTGATAAATGACAGATGTTGGTGATGTTAACACAGTGTCTCTAGGAAATGGATAAAAACACACAATATTTTCAGCAAACATTGATGTATAGTTACTTTTTATGCCATGAATTGAACAAAAATAAAAAATGTAAACATTATGGACTATGCAAACGTTTGGGCACCTTAAGAGTCTCGTTAGATCTGATACATTTCAACGGCTGTCTTTAGTGAATGTCAGTTGGTGCCAATTTCAAAGCTTTACGAATACTCTTTACAAAAAGCAGAAGAAAACCTGACCTGCGCCCCCAACATAAAATCCTGCGTCAGCAGTAACAGAACATCCACAGAAGCCTGATGTGTTTTGGAAACGGGTGCAGGACTGATGGCCACAAGCAGCAAAGGCATGTTTGGAGGAAAAAGGAGCAGCATTTCATGAAAAGAACACCATTAAGCCTGGGGGTGGATCCATCATGCTTTGGGGTTGTGCTGCAGCCAGTGGAGGTAAAAAGGGATTCCACTAAATACCAGCAAATTCTGGAAGCAAACATCACACCATCTATAAAAAAGCTGAAGCTGAAAAGCGAATGGCTTCTACAACAGGACAGTGATCCTAAACAGACCTCAAAACCCACCATGGACCACCTCAAGAGACGCAAGCTGAAGGTTCTGGAACGGCCATCACAGTCCCTGATTTAAACATCACTGAACATTTGTGGGTAGATCTGTGAGAGCTGTTCATGCAAGACCACCAAAAAACAACTAGAAGACTTTTGCAAGGAAGAACTGAAAGACTTGTAGCTGTGAAAGCGTCCGCAGGCTGTGACTCTGCCAGAATAGGCGTTACTCAGGGTGCCCAGACTTTTGCAGAGTGCAACAATAATGTTCTTATTTTTTTATCTTTGTTCAATATGTGACATAAAAAGTAACTATGCATCAGTGTTTGCTGAAAATATTGTGCATTGTTTCCATTTCCAGACTGTGTTTACATCTTTTCAATTAAAAAAATGACCAAAATGTGTTATTTATTCAGGGGTGGCCAAACTTTTGCACAAGTCTATAGATAGCCGTTTTTCATAGCAGTCTAAAACTTTTGCACAGGGCTGTAAGGATAGCAGAGAGGAGAGCACCTCGAAGATGTTCTCTCCATCAGCACTCAAAACTACTAATCAGACACAGCAGGCAAACACTGTTTCAAACCACACATGCAGTCTGTAGGGTCACTAATTACAGCCCGTTCAGTCTGTAGCTGTTTAGTCCTGTCTCCTCTCGCTAAAGTGATGAGTGTAAAGGGTAGCCAATCAAATCAGAGATCATTTGCATATATGTGACAAAAAAGTGATTTCAAAAATATATTATCATAAATATATCAAATATATTATTTCCTATATATTTATATATATTATATATATATTATTAATTATATTATATATTCATATAAATAAATATATTAGCTGGTAACCCAACTAATCTTCAAAACCAATGAATAGGTTAAAGAGTCCTAATATAATGGTATTTCTGATATAATGGTATTTCACACAATTCATTAAAATGTACCGTTATGTACCATGGCCTGCAGGCTGCTGTGTGTGTGGAGGACCCCCTTCGGTCTTCCTGTGGTGCCACTGGTGTAGATGAGCATGGCTGGTCTTTCTGCCCAATCAGAGAGGGTGTCCCTGGACTGGGCTGGCAGCTCTGCTGCCTGCATGCTGGCCAGGCTGGAGGTAGACGGGATGTGCAGGCAGGGAAGTCCCAGTTTCTGGGCCAGAGGCTCCAGGGTGTCTGCATAAGGCTCTCCAGCCAGCAGCAGTGAGCTCTGAGAGTCGGTAATGATGTGCTCCAGCTCGGCCGGGGGGTGTTTTCTGTACAGCGGCACGGCCGTGCCCCCACACATCCACGCTGCCCACTGGGACACTGTGTATGACGCATCGTTGGCGCACAGGAAGGATACGCGCTTGCCCTGCAGGTCTCCGGACGGGCAGGCCAGCGCTCGGCTGATGCGTCCTGCCAAGCTTCTGCTGATGCTGTAAAGGGAGCCGTAGCTGTGGCTCCCGCTGTGATCTATGATGGCCACCTTCTCGCCATGCATCAGGGCTCTGGAATACACAGGAGCGACCCGGTCTCCTGTCCTGAGAGCCGAAGACGTCAAGGCTCTTCGAACTCCATGTCCCAGCCTCAGCCTCAGGCTATGGGAGGCTCTAGCAGCCCAGCAGTTCCAGGATCTCCTCACTGAAGCCACGCAGACATACAGCATGATCCAAAGACCTCTATGGAAGGCGCAATACGAAGAGCATCCTCAGCTGATTCACTAGTGAAGAGACTGAAGAGGTGGAACATAAGAACTGCATTAATATCAGACACACCTGATACACACATTAAAGTGCTGCTAATAAGGTCTTTGCATTGAGACAAAAAAATATATATATATTATTAAAAAGGAAATAAAAGTACGTTTGTGTGCCGTATGCCTCTGGAAAACTACACACTGTATCGTTATGTTATAAGTACATATACAGCCAAAAAAAGGAACATTTATTTAAAAAACTGTACTTCATTACACCGCCCCTCGTTTACAGTTTGCTTTGGATCACATTATTGGTGCAAAAATACTATTTTATTCCCGTTTAAGTGTCTTATCTTCAGAGAACATGTTTTACTGCGACAGGCTGCAAAGTGGCTTAAAATACAAGGCGTTCCAACCACTCAGTGTTCAGCACCACCACCTGTTTCTTCAGGAAGCCTGGAGAACTGTTCCTCATAACTACATACAAACACAGAAGAAAGGCTGACATGAAGAAACGAGGTGTGGCTCAAGACTTTTGCACAGTACTGTGTTTACTGAGATATATTCTGTATTCCCTTACAATATTGTGATATTACTAATATATCGTCCAGCCCTGAGTTTATATGATCCACAGTTCAGCTTCAGCCTTTAACCTGTAATCCATTCTGCGTGGTGTCAGTTTGTGCCATTTAACCCTCCAGAAAGGTTTATGTATTTTAGATGTACGTTTCTTTGTCGAGGACCTGAATAGTGCTGTAACTAAAACCCATCCCACAGAAATAAATATCTCAGTTCTGCTGGAAAATGTGCTTTTCTCTGTGATCCCTCAGGAGTTCCCACACTAATACGGGTCCGATTATACTCACTTATGGCCCTAAAAATGAGGGAAGATTATAAATAACATATTACAGCACATTATTCTCGTTCCATAAAACAGCTCCGACAGTCAGGAAACCAAAGACAACAAAACAGGAATCATTTTCATTTTGCGTTTATCTACCATTAAATTAGGAAACGACATTTAATATTAAGCGAGTAACGGATTAACCGCCGACATTAAACACTGAATAAAGTAAAACTGACCCCAAACATAAAACGGAGGATTATAAAGTTTATTTATTTCTGTTTAATCTTCAGGAGGAGAGAGAGAGAGAACCCGGCACCCTTTAGCAGCAACAACCGCTACAGGCTCAAACAGAGGACAAACATAGAAACAGGTACAATACCACCCAACAATAAATGGTTTATACTGTACATTTTTAAATTAAGGACATATTTTCCACATTTAAACTTCGGCTCAAAAGTGAGTGTTTATTAAAATCAAAACAGCCTCTTACCGAGGAGACACTCTTCACACGAGTACGTCACGTTATAGTTCCGGGTAGAAACCGAAACCAGGAGGAACGCTCGGCAAGGGGCAGTATTTTCTGATTGTAGTCACAATAAAATGGTCTAGATACACTCAGAAGACTACTAAACACATTTGATCTGTGAATCACACACGTATGACATAATTTGTGTGGTCTGCTATAATAAATCCTCACTGATTTTTAAGAGAAAACTCAATATGAAGAAAGAGGTTCCACTCAAACGAGAGTCATTAGTTTCCCGCTGCTCCATTTTTGTCACGTGTAAACAAACCACAGCATATAGTGTGAACTTTTTCCTCTGCATTTAACCCAATTGCCAAGTGAAGTGGTGTGTAGCCAGGAGCATGGTGCCCAGGGAGCAGTGTGTGGGGACACTCCCTTGCTCAAGAGTACCTCAGTGGTGCCAAGAGCAGTTCTTGGAATCAAACCCACACCCTTCTGATCGCAGGCAACAGCTGCCCCACAGTTTGCTGATTTTTCCCACTCAGGTTTGAATTAACCTGATATATCAGGTGCGTTTGTGCAAATCACTAACAGTCCCAGGATTTTTTTTTTTAAACAATTTCCTCCGGGATAAATAAAGTTTTCTGATTCTTTGGATAAAAAGCGTCTGATAAATGCCATAAAAATTCTGATTAAAAACTTCTTTTTGAAGTGGCTCGCTTGTTAGCTCAGTCGCTAATCGCTACAAACACATTTTCTGTATACTGAGCAGACTGGAGGGACAGCGGAGAGATCTATGATTGAAAGGTTAAACAGCTTTGGACACTATGTAGCATCGGTATGTGCTGTACAGAGCAGTTTCTAACGCAGCTCAGGTTTAGGCCTCAGCCATTAATATAGGCTTGTAAAAGGGATCCAGGTCTGCCATCATTCATTCAGGCCTCAGGAACAGTGGCTGTTAAAACTAAAAGCTTGACTAGCGAAGTAAACAGCCTAAACTCTAAGTGAAGGCAAATGAATAAAAGGCTGAATCCTGGACTCCAGAGTCCGAACTGCTTTTGTTCTCGTGTGAAAACCAGGCGCACAGACAGCTCAGCCGCACTGGTGGGGCGACACCTAAACATGTGTTGTGCCATTAAGCTGTTGTTAGCCAGTCTCTCTGGTTTTGGCATCGGCTCACAGCACGGGCACAGTCAGCCACCAGCTGGCAGTCGCGGGCCTCAGATAAGGACGGCTCAGAGATGGCACTCGTTCAAAAAGTTTTCGCTTCCCTAAACCCCTCCGCTGCAAACGAGGATGGCATGTTCCTGCAAACTGGAAGCTTTGTCTCAGAATCTCCCCTCCAGTTTGAGGAGTAGTATCGTCAGGGAGCGATCCATGCACACACAGAGGAAGTGCCGGGAGAGAGGGTGCCCTCCAGCAGACGAAAAGAGCCGAACGGGACGTGGCGCTTGAGGCGAACCCGAATGCGTCGTCCGAGACTGATTTTTGTGTTTTTGAGGACCGCTTGGAAGATGACCCTGGCTATCTTCTGTGCTAGCATCCTCGGTTTTCAGGCTACGGCCGTATTATAGGTACAAGCCTCGAGGAAAATGCTGGAATACAGTAAGGGCTGCGGATCTGCGGCGCCCGCGGGGCTAAAGGATATCCAGCCGAGCCGGGATCACCCCGGTGCGCTTCCACCGAGACCGCGGGGCTCCAAGCCAGGACGCTCTTCTGGTGCCCCCGTTTTGGCAGGTAAAGCGTCCGGCAGCGGGCGCCAACTTTCTGTTTGCTTGGCGCAGGATTCTGAGGAAAAAACATCAAACTGGAGAGAGGCACCTCTTTTCGGATGCTAGCTGGGAACGGAAATCGTACGGAGTGCCAAAACGCATCGGGTTGGCACCAGATGAGAACGTCTTGGCAAGCTCGTCACCCCCCCCTCCCTTTTGCCCTACGCGGAACACATGGCACGGCGGCGGCGGCATCTGGCCGAGCTGACTCCCAGCAGCTGCGCATTGTCTTCACCAGTTGGGATGCTTGGCACTGCCACTTCATCAACTACCTGTGGCTCCTCTCGGGCGCAGAGGGGCCGATGAATTATTTGGCGCCGCAGCTGCAAACTTGACTTCTTTCCAAGAGATACAGCGGCGTAAACACGAGCCCCACATTCTCACACGCTCACACAGAACAGGAGGGAGACGGCGCCGCATCTGGACCCATTTGACGTGGCGTTATCTGTGGAATAGCTGCGGCCCACAACTACTTTTGTCATTAAATAAACAAAGTCCTTCAGTTGAGGGTCTGCTTGGGATTTTCACACTTAAGTTTGTTCTCTCAGCGTTTTATAAACCTGCAGAAGAGAATGGAGTCCTCCGCAGTTCCGGAGACTCGGAAAGCTGAGCTAATTCCATTCTCTGGTGAACCCCAAAATCACGAAGAGCTTTCTTAGGAGTTGCGTCAAACTTCAATAATACATGGAGCTTTCCATCTGTGCGACAAACACGTGGTTCAGTGCTAATGAAAACGTCTGCCGTTAGGGATGCGCATGTTCTCTTCTCCAGGATATTCCCAGAGCCTCCGAGTCTGTGATTACAAAGCTCTCGCAGTTTGGAAAAGGATACTTTGTCTTTCTTTTCTAGGTGTAGGACTGTCATGTTCTTTAAATGTTGCAAAAGTGGTGGAAGCTCCGGAGGGACCGCGTGCCTCAGAAGCGCTGAATAAAGCATCGCGGGGTTTTGCTCCTCTCAGAGTGGAGCCGCTACGCCAGGGCCAGGGAAAGCGTCTGACAAAGGCGCATCAGGGGCAGGATTTTTTAAGTGATCCAGGCATCCATCTCATCTGGGAGCCTGGTGTTGACTTCCGTCGGGCTCCATGACCCAGATTGGATTGAGTGGGTTTTGTTGTTTTGTTTTGCTATGTTTTTGCGATGGGGGGGCGGGGGGCG
>JBBPDB010061364.1:0-10529 GCA_037974465.1 Brachypetersius altus | reverse complement strand
ACACAAACATATACAGAGCAAAAAACATTAGTTTTAGTTTTAAGAATAGGACTCTTTCAACTATGGATACATAAGCATGCACACACACACACACACACACACACACACACACACACACACACACACAGATACACACAGCATGCAGAAAGATTGTACCTAAAGACTCCAGTGCAAAATCTGCCATTCCAATTCCATCAGCTCTGAACAAACGCAGGGCTCTCTGAACTGTCTCATCAACGTCCTGATAAACACACAAACACATGCAAACAAACAAAATAAACTCCGGCTAAAATCTGTAAATGAAAATCAAATAAAATGTTGCAAAATTGAATAAAAGTAATTGAACAGTAAAAACTGATTGAACAGAATTGTCTTATTAATAGTAATTTTCTTTATATGCTCCTCTCTCTACTCTATCCTTCCACTCAGCCTTACCTGTATGGTTACGGCACCCGTATTCCGTCTCATCAGTTCTTCTTGTGTTTTTGAGCTCTGCACACTAAAGAGGACCATCATTCGCTTCTCCAAGTCTGCAAGTGCCCTCTGTAGCTCAACGCGATGCACTACAGACCCCTGAGATCTGGAGACCAATGTCCGAAGCCGATTCAACCACAAGAACAGCTCTGCTTTCAGCTGAGAGAAGTAAAACTAGTTATTTACACATCAGTAAGATCCACTTATAGACTCACTATTAACACATCCTTTAGTCAAAAGCAGTTATAGAGAATTTACTAACACATCCTTCCATCAAAAGCAGTTACAAACAAGGCAGTAACACATGATTTACCTAAAAGAGGTTATTAACACACTTTTCAGGTGGGTTAGAAAATAACCTGTTAAGAAACCCTTCAGCTGGCAGTAATAAACATATTATTAACAAAAGATGTTAGAACAAGGGGCTCCTTTCCCAATGCTCTGCACATTTGCTCAAGCACCCTATGCTCTGCACATTTTAGCTTTCTCTAGCTAATAATAATAACTTAATAATAAGTTAAAACATTAAAACCCCAATGTTTTCAACCCACCATCTGTCAAAATGAATGACTCAAGTAATGTACGACGTGATACAGATTCAACAAATAGTTGCAGAGCTCCAGACTTTGGGACACACTGTGGTAATTAACATTAAGATCCGATTCTGCATTGTGAGATGAGGAAACATCAGCCTTTACCTCTGAGAGTTGATTCTCAGTCTCAGCGACCTGCTGCTTGAAGAAAACATGATCCAGGTTCTCACTAACAAGCACACAAACAAAAAAACGTTAATCAAAGCCACACACACACAAACTACACATTAGTATGTCAGTATATGAGAACACAAATACTCACGTGTTCATAGTAGTCTTAAAGTCACTAATGTCATTCCTCAGAGTCTGTCAAATAAAAAAGACGTTTATAGCACAAGGACACAAATGATATTATTTTCATAAGAGCGTGTAATTCTGAAGCTTGTTTATGACTTTCTGACCTCAATTGTGTGCTCCTGGTTCAGTATTTCCACCTTAAGAAGAGCAATCTCTCTCTAAAGCACACAAACATATCAGATTAGAAATATGCACCAAGCAGAGACACACAGAATAAAGACCTCCATCAAATCCTCACCTGTGCACCATCCCACTCTCTCATCCAGGTGTCTTCCCATGTAGTCTCTTTCTGGGTCACAAGACGGAAGATTTCATCTTTTATTGCTTTTATTTCAAGGGGCGCCCGGCTGGTCTCAGTGCGGCTGGACACGTTTGGGAAAGTGGACGAGTAGAAGCAAAAACCTTAAAACAAACACTACCATCAGTGTCCCTCACAATCAGCATTACAGCATCCTACAGAGATCAAGTCAAGTAGATTTCTATATACTACATTTAAATAAGACAAACAGAAAAGCTTCATTTCTTGTAACTCTCTTCCAATATAATCCCATATGCTTATGATAAATCTAATATTAAATTAGCATCTGAATTAGCATTCGTTTTCTCACCGAAAGCCAAAGTCAGTCCAAAGAGCAAAACAATCAAAACAATCTCGTGGAAGTTTGAGGTGGTCATGGCAGGTTTACGATTATCATTGTAGTTACAGTAAGACCCTGGAATGCAGAGAAGAAAAAATACGGTAAAATAGCACAAAATCAACCAAATCTGAGAAAAAAGGGTTTACGGTTCAAGTAAAACAAACAAAAAAAATATATATATATATATAATGTCTACCTGAAGACTCATCTGCATTAACAGGTTCCCCCATGTAAAAGGAGGCGCCGGAAGAGGATTCATGAAAGTAATGAGATCGCTTTGGTCCCATTCTCTTCTTGAAGATCCTTTACACACACACACACACACACACACACACACAGATAAAGCATGTTCAGTTGCTCCAGTCAAGCTGTTCTATCACACACTTCGGCCTAAACTATAAAATCCCTCCTTCTCTCCTATGGAATTATACACACACGCACACACGCACACACACGTGCGCACACACCTGACAGGGAGTGTCTCGTGGTATGATAAGTTCCTGTCACCATCCTCTTCATTTTTGTAATACCCAATCTTTACCAGTCTATTGCTGCGACGATGCATCACTGTCGTTCAGAAAGTGTGCATATAGCTTAATAACGCACTGCTGTATTTCTTGGCAATGACATCTGATACTTTTCATCTCAGATAATAAAGGTTTGACTTGATAGAAGCACTCAGTCATGGAAGCCCTTTACATGCTCTACACAGCGATGACATCATAATGGGCACGATTTCTGTGTGACCACATTGTTTCTGAACATTCCACACCCAGCCGCCCGTCACTGATTTTAAATCTGAAAACTGACACCTTAAGATCTAGTTTGATATGTAGCTTGATATGATGTGTGAAAAGGATTGTAATGTGAAATCATTTTCAAATTGAACAAAATTTTTTAATCTCACTCGCTGTACTGAGCAATGAGGAATGGCCAGGCAGAGACCAATTGATTCCCACTTTATCTTCCTTAATAGACACAGATATGCTATGAACTGAGGCAAGGCAGTTTAAACACTTCATTTAGTTTTTTACTTGGATTATCTGTTATAAATGATATATTTTCAGCATGAACTAACTCCATTCAGTCTTTTACCTAATGTTTGATTAAACAGACATTGAAGTGACATGCTTCAGTCCTTACGTGTCCCTTTGTCTCCAGTACTGTGAGTACTCAGAGCTCTGAGGAGCTACCCTCATCTTCCCCTGTGTGTACGAGTGAGAACAAGGACCCGTTTGCTGTGGGTCTCTACTCCTTAAGGTGCACCCTCAGATTAAGTAGCGTGGTTCACCCGCTCCCTCGTGCCATCCGCGTTGGGCCTCTTCCGCCACACAACAAGGTTGTGTTCTGGTGCGTCTGGTCCTGCATTCCTGTACTACCATGACACTAGCAAGAACATAAAATACAAGAACATCAAATACAGATCAGACTTGCTCTCTGTGTTTTCATTTTTGTAATTTTTTTGTAAAGAGCCAGATTCATAGAGTAACATGATGGAATTTTTGAAGAAGCCCATACATGGATGAGGTCCAACAGTCTTGCTTTTTGACAAACACTTTATTCGTTATTACATTATGTACATAGTACATATGTACTTACATTATATGCGCACCAACAGTGTATGAGTAATTTTCAGGTTTTTTTTTTTTCAATAGCTCTGAGTGGTAGTTGATGGTTAGGCCACAATAATAATTGCTGTAATCATTAAACATTTAAATATATTCAAAACTATTTTCATTTTTGATTTAATTGATTTGATGTCTAAAGTTAGTTTAGAATAAAATAAATTTTGTCCTTTATTTTTAATAGAGTTATTAAGCTATTTTAAGTTTAAGACATCCTGGGATTTGGGATTCCTTTTAAAGCCAAGTTGTCCTTTCCCTTCTCCTACAGTCATGTAGTCACTTCACATACTACAGCCATATGTTGAAGACATGCTCTGGAATCATAAAGCAGTTTTCGATTCTTAGACCCAGAGCACGTTACTAAGCACCTGGAAACAACATAATTTCATAGTGAGCTAAATCATGAATGACAGTTATCCTTGCATCTTGTCCCAAACATTGAACTTGATATTCCCCAAGTGTCTGGCTGCATCATTCAAAGTGTGACACCAATTCTGGACCCTCCAGCTGTGGGTTGACCTCATCACTGCACCAAAAGCAAGAGAAAAGAAATAAGATTAAAGTGAGTTATGTTGGCAGAAAAGCAGAAATGCAGTCACACACTACAGAGACAAAAGTACTGGGAAGCCTGACCATTACACCAACAGGGACTTTAACGACATTGCATTCAAACACATTAATATGGAACTGGTCCCCCTTTGCAGCTATAACAGCTTCTACTCTTCCTGGAAGGCTTCCCACAAAATTTTGGAGTTTCTGTGGGAATTTGTCCTCATTCAGTTCCAGTTCATCCCAAAGGTTTTGGATGGGTTTGAGGTTGGGGCTCTGTGTGGGCCAGTCAAGTTCTTCCACACTGACCTCATCCAACCATGTCTTTATGGACCTTGCTTTATGTACTGGGATACAGTCATGCTGGAACAGAGAAGGGCCTTCACCAAACTTGGTATGCTGAAGCATTAAGATTGAGCTTTGCCTAAATCCTGAAATAACAGGTTTGTTCCTATACTTTTGTCCATACAGTGGTGAAATAATATACATTCCTCATTTGTAAGTCTCTTTGTGAGTCCAGAGATCTTCCTCTCTTCCTCTCTGGATGTATTCTCTTTCGCTATCACACTCCTCAACGCTGCATCATGGGTTACAAGAAGTGTCGGATTTCCTCACACTCTCAGACTCTTTCCTGATCCTAATCTCAGTGTCCCTGGTTGCTGTGAGTTAATTACAATTAATCTTGTCTTCCAGTCTGGTTACTTTTGGTTGTTTTAAGTATTTTAAGAGCCCTAGGTACACATGCAGATCTTTCAATTACAACAAAATGTCAGTCAGCTGAAACAAATTAGTAAGAATAATAAAATAATAAACAAATCGAGAAATAGGATGGAGAGATTCCTGCTTCACCTATTTAGGTTAATGCAGAGGTTCTGTATTGGGACACACCTGTTGGTCAGATTTTTGGCTAGGCCCCTTAATTCCAGTGAAGCTCAGTCCTAATGCTTCAGTATACAAAGACATTTTGAACAGCGCCATGCTTCCAACTTTGTAGACACAGTTGTTGAAGGCACTTTTCTATTCCAGCATGACTCTGCCCCAGTGCACAAAGCAAGGTTGGATGAGTTCTGTGTTAGAACTTGACTGGCTGCACAGAGCACTGACCTCAACCCCATCCATCACCACTGGGATGACCTGGAACGGAGATTGTGGCGACGCCTTCTTGTGCAACATCAGTGCCTGACTTCAGATTGAATGGACATAAATTCACACAGACATACTCAAAAATCTTGTAGAAAGCCTTCCAAGGAAAGCGGAATCTATAGTAGCTTCGAAATTCATATTAAAGTCTATGTATTTGTACGCGAGTCCCTGTTGGTGGCAGGCGTCCCAATACTTTTGTATATATGATGTACCACACCAAACTAAACCAGAATACTGCTGCTGTTGTGACTAATTTTCATCTTAGTCCCATATAAATGTTCCAGCATCCAGCATGGTCACTCATTTCACACTGCAGATAAGCTCACACACCATAACTGTAAAGCACCATATACAGACAAAAAAGGTCCATGTGAGAACCTGACCTAACTTGCCAAGATGTGGAGGTTGTTCGATGACAGAAAAGAACAGTATGCATTAAGAGATGTGGAACATGTGTTTCATATTCAAGTGAAGCCTGAATAATAAGGAAACCATGTGTAGGATGTCCACAGAAATAAGAGGACTGGAGACGCACACTCCAGACAGTGTAGGATGCAGTGAAATTGCAAGGTTGCGTGGTCAGATTGTTCTGTTATGAATGCCAAATGAAAAAGATGGTGCATCAGTGCTGGAATGAATTGCCCATGCTATATATGTTTGTGCAGTCATGCATTATTTAGACCATGGATTGCCTTTTCCTTGGACTGTGTTTCTTTTCCTCTTCTTTCGGACAAGCTAAGCTCAGCTCTGTTCTTAAAGAACCTACAACAGAGACTAAAAGGGAGCTTTTTCTCCAATTTTCTGTATTGCCTGAACCTTCCTGTTTACCTTTGTTTACACTAAAGTAAAATTGCAAAAGTGAATTTTTGCATATACTGTGTCATGTATATTTTATGAACTGCTTTTTCATATCTGCAGACCTTCATCATAGCGTTCATTCATTAAAAATAACACAATATAGTATGCTTATTATCTCAAAGTAGTCATTAATTGTATTTGTATTACCGGGAATTGCATTCATGGTTACTTTTGTGCTTTTAAGTACTTTTACTTTACTTTACCAAATACCTTTGTATTTTATGTATAACCTTCTTAATATAGTACTCTTAAATTCAGTAGACTTAGTTTTGATACTTAAGTATATTCATAACCAAATACTTTTGTACTTTTACAGAAGTGTATTTACTTTTGAAGCTATAGTCCACTCACAACTCTTTGTGTTGATAGGAATAAAGTGTATCCACTTCAAGCCTTGGCAAATGGTTTCTTTATGGCGGCTCACTTTCATTTAGCTTACTTATGTTCACAATGGCCAGGGTTCAAATAACCCATTTATGTTTTGAAGTGGCCTAAAAATAAAGAGATTTCCTTACGCTTACAATCTGCAGTTCCCGGTTGAGCCACTAGAGAGTGCACTCACCATAAAAGTGGTATCTGCAACAAAACCGTATATAAAAATCTAAGTTTCAATTTGTTCACTCAGTTTCGTCAACAAAACAACTTTAAATATAACTTTATTTCCTGTGTGGTTAGTATTATATGTTTTAAATGAAAATCATCAGCCTGTCTGTGCTATGGCCCTAAATAGAACTACAGTTAATTATACACTTACTGTGTGCTTGTTTGTGGACTCGTTTCACTTGAGGCATGTTGAAAAAGAAATTTGTAAAGAAGGACATCGTGTTCCATTTTACAATTAGCACAGCTGTTATGTTTTTTGTGAAAGAATCTTTTCACCTTGGCTCCCCAGAGATAGTGTAACATGGAGTTCCTGTTCCTCTCGGTTCCCATCCAATCAGCATGACCTTGAGAAGCAAAAGCTAATTGGGGTCTGAGTAGATAAAGGCTGAAATAATATAATATCAGAAGAAATACTGTGTTACAGTGACTAGACCTGGTACCTTGGTTTAACTGTGTTTTTTGTATTCTTTTTGTATGCTTTCTAAGATAAAAGCCACTGCACAATGCGTATACTTTATGCTAATCTATGCTAATAGGGGTTTCTGAAATAACAGCTGCAGGAATGTTTGTGAAGTGCTATTAAAAGATTTTGTGAATCAAACTGTGCTGAAAATCCCAAGCTCAGCCTCGTGTGAACTCCTGGGTTAAGTGAGACGTATTTGTCTGCTTTTAGAATATGATGTGAATTACCTCATGGGCTTATATTCCGTGCCCATGTATTTTGAGGGTTCAGGTCTTCACTGCTGTTAAATTATCTCCTCAGTGTTAGGCTCTCAGTGGTTTCCACTCTTCAAACAACCAGTAATCAGGAAGGCATGTGGTCATGATGTTCTGTTCTGTTCATGATGTTCTTTTCTGTTCATTTTTTTTATTCAGCAATAAGCAACCAAACGACTAAGAACAAAACACTGGGCCACACATGGCCAGCACAGCTTGTTACAGAGTTATTCTTGCAGTCAGAATGTTGTGGATTTACTAGTGGCACCACTGAGGTACCCTTGAGCAAGGTACCATCCCCACACACTGCTCCCCAGGTGCCCTCATTGGTGGCAGCCCACTGTTTCGCTTGGTGAATGGGTTAAATGCAGAGAAAGAAATCACTTGTGACTTTAAGAGGTAAAATAACCAAAAATTAGGAACTCACATAAATACAACCAACAACTAAACACCAGAGTTTCCCAAAGGTGATGAGTTATGATCAGTTGTATAGTCTCTTCACTGAAACATGAAAAGCTTTGCAACTGTGTTGCACTGGACAGTGTTATATGGTATGATGTCAGAATACAAGTATGGATTGTATGAACAGCAGGATACTGAAGCGGGCAATAAGAGCAAAAAACTTTCAGAAATTCATTTGAATTGTAAAAAGATTTTTGCATTTTAACAGAAGAATTGCTCAGAGAAAACTGCCAGCCAGTAAGAGAGAGGAACAGCGTGAACTGGGTAAAAAAATGAGGGATTTTGCCTAATGTAAATGAAATAATGAAATGTATTCTATGAATATTTTGAAAATGTTACTGTACCAGAATACTGACAGTGTATTTGCTTGTGTGCTGTATGTAAATATTTTCAGCATGGATAAAATAACTAATTTAGCAATGTTTTGTATTTCGGTTTATTTCGCTTTGGCAATAACTATGTTGATGTAACATTTCATTCTTATGGAAATGATGGGAACATTTAAATAAAGGCAATCAAATGCACAACATTACTCCAGAAGGGGCCTGCTTAATAAAGGTACCTGTCAGTCAGTCTCCATGTGAGGTATATTCCCTCAGCAGAATAGAAGTAGAGTGGGTGGGCACAGAGCATGATGCTGAGTGGTTCCCCTAATACCTAGAACTTGAACCCCACTGCAAACACAGGCTATTCTCCCTGGCACCTCTCTTGCATTTGGCCTCATTTTTTTTTAAAAGAATACCAATTAAAACTGCCCTCATTTTTCTTCTTTGTTTGGCTGGCTCAGAGGGAGGTTTGCCCGAGCATAAAATTTTCTGAGAATTTGCGTTAAAGTAGCATAAAAACCCTAAAGTTCTGAGGCGTTACATCAAGAGTCCCTTGAAAAATACAAAACTTGGGACTGCAATATAAACCACATATCATACTTAAGACACCAAACTACCAAAGCAGAGAAATATTCTACTTCTAACATTAAAATGTGCCTAGACTGGTCAGTCCATGCAGTTTCTCTTTCTTTCAACATGTTGCATTTTACATCCATATTATACTTTTAGCAAAGGATAATATATGAATGCTTTGTCTTTATACACCAACACCAGTATAAGAAAATAAGGAAAATTAGCAAACACAGAATAGTGCGTAAATAAATTTCAGTGCTGATACTTCAGATGACATTAACACCACTGACAAAATAAAAAATCATTGGAATGTTTGAATGTTGACTATACAAGCCATAAAGTGATTCAAGGCAACAACATATGGATACATCTGGCACTTTAAACCAATCTTACATATTCTACGCATTCTGGACTTTCCTCCTAGACAAGTCCAGGGTGTTTTAGTGCCTTTCACTCTTTGAACCCTAGGATAGGATCCAGCTCCCCCCACATTCCTACTTAAAGTAGAAGTTTGGTGTGAAATGTACCTGTGGTGTATTGAAACAAGATAATGAGTAAGAACTTTTGTCGAGAAGCCCACCTTCATTCGACTCGTTTTAAAATTTAGGTTAAATGCTAAACTTTAGAAATATAGTTTACCAGATTATGTAAATTATCCAATTTTATATAATAATCTTAGTTCCCAAACAGGGAAAGTATGATGGCTTACTGCACTCCAATGGAACAAATGAATGACACAATTTTAACATAGGTGTGATCTTAAGGATGTCAGATAATGGTGTTTGGTGTTTGTGCATGACAATAAAATTCAGAGTTGTTGTTAATAAGTTACATATTTCAGATTTGTTCCATTTTTGCCCCCTGAGAATATATAAAATGGCCATTTCTGAAGTTGTTTACTAACAAGTACATTGTGCAAACAAAAAAAAAAGCAAAGGAATAAATATTTGATACTCATGACAAGAACTGATTAAAACTTTATTTAGTAAAAATATCAAAAAAGTATATTGTAAGGGTCAGAGGGGTTATGTGGCTGGACGACTGGTAGGGGTCGTCCTTATTTTCTGTTTATTTGTATGGGTTTTTCAGGGTTAAAGCTGGGGCTTTAATGAGAGGATTGGTCTCAGCTGTTTTGTGTTTGTATTAAGTACTTGTGTTTTGTTATTGGTGAGAATGTGTTGTAGGATTTGTATTTAAGTTCAGTTTGGGTGTGACTAAGTTGTTGGTCTACCATTGCAATGCCCTTGAAAGGTGGGTGTGTGCTTTGTTTAAAAGAATTTATTTTGGCCCTTGTGCCTTTTGCTTTGAAGTTTTAAAAAGAAAGAAAGCAAAACTCTTATGGAAGCCTGCATCTCTCATTTGGGGAGAAAAGGGAAACATAACAAATATGATGACATATGAAAATTATATATACAGTGGAGGAAATAATTATTTGACCCCTCGCTGATTTTGTATCAGAACAGTATAGTCTCAGAACAGTATAATTTTAATGGTAGGTTTATTGTAACAGTGACAGATAGCACATCAAAAGGAAAATTGAAAAAATAGCTTTAAATAAAAGATAGAAACTGATTTGCATTTCATTGAGGGAAACAAGTATTTGAACCCTCTAACAAAAAAAGACTTAACACTTAGTGGCAAAACCCTTGTTTGCAAGCACAGAGGTCAAAC
>JBBPDB010061353.1:0-10529 GCA_037974465.1 Brachypetersius altus | reverse complement strand
ACTTGGTGAATGGGTTAAATGCAGAGGTTGAATTTCGTGCTGTTCACACTGTGTGTTGTGGTGTGTTCACGTATGACAAATGGTCACTTAATTACTAAAAAAAAATCAGTTATAATTAGACTGAAGCTCAAACTTTGCCAGAGCTAGACCACAGCAGTTACTTTTTCACCATTATGTACAACTTAACACAATAGCAGGTAGGTGTATGAAACTGTTCAGTCATTTTGCTCACAGCTGCATATGCATATTGTATAGTCTCTGTGATTATAATGCAGAACTGACAATTTGGCAATACGATTGTTCTGTAGGTGATCCTTTTCAGATTTTATGTCATACTGTACCAAATAGAATTATGGAATATGACTCAATTGTTTTCTCAGTTGTTTTCTTGAGTGAATGTTACTGAATGTTGATCTCATCCCCTCATTGCCTGCTGCTATTTTATTGCATTCATTATACTTTTATTGCACAAGCACAAAGTCACTTACATAAGTCATTTTGCACTACTGATCTGCTGTTGCCATAAATTAAATCTAACACATAGCAATGTTAGTGTTAGTCATTTTGTTACATTAACGTTTCTGTTGCACTTGTACAAGCTATGCTTTCCTATCAGCCTTATTTTAGGTGTGTTTAGATTTGTGCGACTGTGTGTATATGCACATTTTTTGTGCTTGACATCCAAACTGCTAGTTCTGTTGGACCTTAAAAGTGATGCTAGTATATGTTA
This sequence comes from Brachypetersius altus, assembly GCA_037974465.1. Lineage (NCBI taxonomy): Eukaryota > Metazoa > Chordata > Actinopteri > Characiformes > Alestidae > Brachypetersius > Brachypetersius altus. The sequence continues at coordinate 9,799 of JBBPDB010061353.1, read as the reverse complement.
CCAAAATCTTTTAAAGTAAAATAGACTTTTATCACATTACACTCATAGCAAATCTCAGACCTCGATCATGAGGTTTGGTGTATTTTGGTGAACTACTCCTTTAATGGGAATTATCGGTCATAATGAAAGGAATTTAAAAAACAAGTCTATCATATACCACTTGGCAGGCCTATCAAACTGGAAGGCATATTTTCAATTTATCCAGCTTTCTCAGTGTGCTCTTCATAACCACGTAGACACTGAACAGCTGCCAGTTTCATTCTCAAGGACACCTGAGCAAGGACGGCACGCGGCACAGCATGGACTCTAAACGCGATGCCAGCCTAGTGCTGGCTCACCTCACATGAACCAAGCATTATTTTACTACACAAGTCAGTCAAGGGCCACTGAATTGTATGAAGACTGGAGCACTGTAATGCCTATTTGAATGCCTTCATGAATAAAGCATTCAAATGAATGGAGCTTTTTGATCCATTAACTTGGCCACAGCTTTCAGCACAAGTGAAATTTTAAAGATAGCTTTGTGAAATGTTTTCCAGGGCTCAGGAGTGCACAGAACTGGCCCGTGCTGTTGTTTGATAAGAACTTCTGGCACAGTCAAACACGCTTCATAAATGAGTTGGCTTAAAATTACTTTGTCAGGAATGAGAGTCTAGGCATTTGGCTCAGAATCAGTTTTTTTTTTTTTTTTTTTTTTAATATGGGTGTGTGCGTGTGTGTGTGTGTGTGTGTACGTGCTTACATCAGCACGATGCTGAATGCAGATGAGAAGGCTACAGATGGTGCAGGGATTTAGAGAAGCTAAGAATGCAAGTGATGTGTGTATCTTCCCCGCAATGAGAATATGATCAGTCACACTGATGGATACTATGCAGCTTATTAAATAACACTGATTTCCCTGAGGTATTATACAATTACTTCTCCATGCAGCCGCATAACTAGATGGATCGAAGGTTTGACAAGGCAATAAAGAGTCCCAAGGTAGAGATGTCTTGTCTCTTGGAGTCTGGCAAGAAGATGGATTTGATTGGCTTGAACGGTGTCTCTGAAAGACTCATTAGTAAGGTAAGTTGTGGCATAATGACCTCTCATTCTCCACGGTGATCACATTCAATCACCACGTCCTGTTTTTGTTTCCAGACCAGCTTTGATCTATTTAACACCTTTACATTCAAGACAGGGTCTTGCTCCATCTGCATTTAGCCAGACCACTCTAAGCAACAGCACATGCCAAGGCCCAGCTATGTCAGTGATGAATGGATGGTATATTTGAGGGTTGTGCTATGCAGTTACACATGCTGACTAAGGAGAATGTTCTTTTGTGAACAGCCACAAGCAGTCTATTGTTGCAGAGAGCAGAAACATGCACACTGCCCCAAAGCTTTGAACAAATCAAAACAAAAAAGCCACAGAAGTGGTGCAGAACGGCAAGAGTTGGCCATCTACTGCTTCTGCGCTTAACGAGATGTGCGGCTGTTCGACAGCGTCAAGAAAACCAAAGTCTACGTCTTTCATCTCATTCCCATCTTACAGGGCCAAACCAGGGGGTATGATGGATCTCCCACTAATTTAAAATGACATGGTATGTTTTAAGTGCCTAGTCGTTTTGTACGATTTTAAAGAGGAATCGGATTGTAGTCGCAGCAAGTTCTGAATAGTTGCTGAAAATATAGTGCTGTGAATTCAATTAAGATACAACAGTCAGATAAGCAGGAGGCTTCACTTTTAACAATTTTCTCCCTAAAAAAGGGTCCCAGGACAGAGTAATTTGGACACACAGAAGATATTCTTTTGGTTCCCTAAGAAACATTTCAAAGGATGGTTCTTTACAGTACCATTTTTAAACAAGACTTGTGAGTGTGAAGAACCTTTTGAACCCAAACCAGGAACCATTTGTGAACATTTCTTTTTAACAATGTCTCTGATTGACAGTTTGCAGTAATATGTTGGTCTTTCTGTGAGAATATACGATAAAGCAAAGAGAGAAAATTTGGCTCAGCACAGTTTTCAAAAAGGAATCTATAACAAATAATACAAAAAGAAATCTAGATTAATAGATAAAAACACAACACAGTAAAATAGCAGTAAAATATCACATTCTTGATGTCCCTGCAATACAGATTATGCTCTTTAGAGGAAAAAAAAGCCTGTTTGCATGAAGGTGCTATCACAAAATCATTATAGTATTACTGCATTAAGGAAACCAAAGTAACATGACCTCATAGAGCAGCACTCATCTAACTGGGTAGAAGAGCTCTTTGTGCTGGTTCGACTGGTGGGATTTACATAGCAATGGGTTGGTCTCATTTGAAAAGCCCTGCAGGACCACCCTGAGCTGCAGAACAGCTTGGGCACATTTGAGGACCAAAGATATTCACCACAGCCATTTGATCTGCTGGGCAAACCAGAAACCAGAAATATGATGATTACCTGCTTTGAATGTCAAAGAGACCAGGCCTCTGGCATTACAACAGGCTCATGGAAATTAACTTTCAAATGTCAATGATGGAAAATAAGGTCGATTTATCAATAAAAAGTGAAAAAGACCAGCCCTTCCTTTAGGGTATTTGGCAACTGGGATTGGGCTTTTCGTGTAAAGCCTCTGAAATGATCAACACTAATTCATTTCTTTTATGTATGAAATTTAATTTTGAACAAAATGGCTATAAAGTTGAAATGACTATAACAGACTTAGGCTTCCTACACATGTCCCATGCGTTAGTTGAGGCACATCCAACAGTGTTGTTATAGGAGAGATTAAGTGCAGATTTTTTTCCCTTATTGATCTCTGGAATCACAGCATACTTTCTTGGCTAAAGAAAACCAATATAATACATATACACAGTATTACATGCAGTGAAGTCACTGGTAACTGGAAACAGTTTTAAACTTTTGAATAAGATTGGAATATTTGAAATATTCCATAAGGACATAATCCCTAACTGCGACCTCATGAATTTTCCATTATGTTATCCATGCAAGCTTCCTTGTCATACTCTAAATTATTTTGCCTTGTCTTTACATCATTCGTTATGCATGCAAGTGGAAATGTTTACTGCACCTCTGAGAGTGAGAGTGGCCCTATATTGTATATTCTGCAGGTATGCCTTATCATAGTAAAAATCTTCAAAGAAAGACAAATTGAAAGGCATTGAGGGATCATCACATTTAGGGTACACTGTACTGCAAAATGCATTTCAGATTTAAACATTCCTTACATCAAAGCACACTCAGTTTGATATTTAAAAAATATAAACGCATGTTTAAAAATCTGAGGCTATACTTAAAAGTAAACACCAAATATTTCTAATCATGAGACCCTGTAGGCGTAATATCAGATTATTTAACGTTTATTTATTTACACATATCTTTTCAGAATCAGAATCAGAATCAGAAAACTTTATTTATCCCGGAGGAAATTGTTTCAATAGGGTCTTGCTAGATCTTGCTAAAAAACAACATTCTTTTCACAGTCTCACAGTCTCATATATATATTGCCAAGATACCTTTTTGCAGAAAGTGTGTGGATGCTTGTGGAATAAGCTCAGAGGTGCTGATGCTCCAGTGAGTGCTAAGAGCTTCTCGAAGTCTATCACTGCTCGGAACAATGAGGGAGCTCATTCAGGGAGTTTACTGGTGCGTGACCTGCGTAAAAGACTCCAGGCCTGACCTTTGCTGTTATTTATGGGAGATTTTCTCTCTGTTCACATAAAGAGTGGAGGAGATAACCTCTGGCACTTTTCACTGCCTGGTACTAGTTTAATGAAAAAGACAAGACGAGAGAGAGGGTTACGGATTAAAAAAGAAAGTTTAGCCGAGTACAACTTCTTTTCTGCCGTCCTTGTCATTGAGGGTTGTTTTGTATCCTTATAAATCCTAAGACAAACAGAGAATGTGATCGCATTGAGCAGTGCTCCGCTGGCTGGTCCTCTGTGGCACTATCTGCCCTCACCCTGCACCTCTATGACCCTTCAGGGGTCAGCAGTGTGTGTGATGACATAAGGATTAGCCAGGGTCAGAGGTCAGGTAAGTGTTCTCCTCCGTTATGTTTCGATGACCTTGAGTCCGAACCAAATCTGCCTTTCGTAGCTTTGCTTCCTGCCTGTTTTTAGAATTTTATATCTTTTGAGGGAAAACACTCATAAACCTACACAGGTTTTTTTATCTCCAAAGTAACCAATAATCTTATGTTACACTAGAAGACCAGAGCAGATTTCCCTCTACCTAAAGTACTCAACAAATCACCAGTTTGTCAGTATGCTTGTTATAACACTGGTGTGCTTGTTATGCTTGCTAGATTTCTTGAAAATCACCCTAAAGACAACAAAAGTAAAATTGTTCATACTTTTTTTTTAGGGGGGGGGGGGGGGGCTGTTTCTTTTTTTTTAGCTGCCTGAGTTGTGTGCAAAAGGCACACCAATAATACTATACTCACCCTAACAGTGTCATATTTCTATAGTTTAAAGCAAATAGCCCATCAGTATTTCCCAGACCATTTTATTAGAAATTGTTTTTTAAAAAATCCCTTTTTTTAACTTAAGTGGATACATAGAAAGGACTTGCTTTTACATATCCCAAAGGCTTTTCTAATTTTCTGACAAAAAAATCTGATAAAAAAGTTTCTGCAATGTATGAATGGACATGGTTTTACTGAAAACTCATTTAAAGCTAATCGAACATCATGCAGATTTTATTGGGTTTTATTGGGCTTGGGATCAATCAATTGCAAACATACCATGACTGCAAGACTATGTACTTTTATGTATTTTTAGTGCTAAATTGTAGCCCTGGTTCATCCCCAGTGACCTCATTTATGGAATCTGTGGTTTTAATGACAGGTGCCAAAGGCAACAGGGACAGATTTTCAATCAGAGTCCCATAACCATATTGCAGGCCGTGCACCGAAACGTGCCATCTCTCTCTCTTCTCCCCCTTCCTTCCATCTTTGTTGATTCAGGCCTGGGTGCACTTAAGCAAGCCCTAAAGAGAGACTTACTGTTCGGAGTGTCTGGAAATCATTAGAAACTTCTTTCTACCGCTGCATGCCCTAACTCTACCCATATACGCTGTCCACATGCTTCACACAGCCCCTCCAAGGGCAAGCCTCTGCCAATACAGAGAGAGGGAGAGATTTGAAATTTGGCAGAGCCTCATATGACATGGTGCGGACTGTGTGCGCTGCTAAACAAACACTGCAGGGGCTGCTGTCTCCAGAGTTAAGGTGGGGAGGGTTGGGATGGTGGTGGTCATCAAACTGACTCACTATATAAATAAACACTTAATAACTTCTAATGCCAAAGCCAATATCAGCCTGCCAGTGAGTGTGTGTATACACACACACACACACACACACACACACACACACACACACGCATAAGGCCTCCGTGGTAGCCACACTCCTTTTGGAGGTGGATCACAGGCAATAACATGTCACTGCGCGTACTGCAGTAGGTCAAACACTAACAGGAGGAAAAACTGTGGCTTGCCTGTATGTTAGCTCAGTAATTTATAAGCAGTGGTCAGGAAGTGGGGTCGTGGGCAGCGTGCAAAGTGTGACATGGTCCAACTTATTGGAGAGGAAGGGAACAGACACTGTGTAAATACACGCAGCCCGCTGGCGTGACACCGCGCTCAGGGCTTAACGTTTTAGCCCAGCCTGCCAACACACACACACACGCCTACGGCCTGCCGCTCAACAAATGACACAGCAGCACAGATCCGCTGGGATATAGTTACACAGCAACTTCACTTCAAAGGCACTCACTGTCAGCAAAGGGGCCATGTCCAGAAGCTCTCCTGACCACACTCAGTACCCCCAAAGGCACAGCTGCGGTGGCATCAGGAGGGCAGCCAATAAAGAGTCAGAACACTGCACAGTCAAACTGCACCAATTTACACAGTCATGCTGTTATATCGTCTCCACAGCAACAGCAGGTTTCATATGGGGAAGGTTTTATCATAATGCTCCACTCACAATGTATTTAAATGAATGCATGAATTGCTGAATGTGTTCAAATGAAAGTTATACACAAGTCACCCGAAGCAGCAAGTATCCACATAGTCTAATGATATTCTCAATGCCAAAGACATTCAGCAAGACACAGTACAGTTAAATTTTTTTTACTGTGTTTGTTTTGCTTCTTTTAATTGGCTGCAAACTTTTCAACTCTTCTAATGATCAGGACTACCTAGTGGGTTTAATGAGGTCTAGACTCCTATACCTCACTTTCTGTTTTAGTGGCAGGATACATCATAAGTCTTATGATGTTATCAGCTTGGGACTTTAAATCAAAGAAGGACCTCATGAATATATTTTTTGCCTGATGCATTGGATGATGCTAGATGCTAGAATTGTGCTTTAAATGAATGTGTTCACACACACAATAATTAGATAACCACAAAAAATAGATTTCGGCTGCTCATGTTTATAAGTATGTCAGTTACGTGATGAAACTTTGACTCTATATGAGTCATTCAGTTTACCTTTGCTTATCAATGTTGCAATGAATTTACAATGAAAACTAAATATATGCTATTATTATTAAGCACAAAATTGTCTCCATTTCACAGCTGTAGGTTTGAAATGTGGTTCTGTTTCTGGACATTCACAGATGTAGCAATACAAAAAGAAGAATATGGATATACATATGCTGAAAAAACTCAGTGCATAAACCCTAATTAGATTTCTTGGCATTACTTCAATCTACAAAATCAAAAGGTGTTTCCATTTGTAAGTAACTGTTAAGTAAAACAGATGATGGACTTTTTCTACCTTGTAAATTCATGATCTTGATCACATTAAACAGCAACTGTAACATACACAGTACCATCCCTGTAATATAGAGCTATGCCAATTGGTTGGTCTTTCACTCTCTACTACTTTCGCTGTCAGGTTTTGGAACGACAGTAAAATGATATCTTGTCTGGTCTCATTATAGCCATTGTTTTTTTAAAATGAGGGAGGTTCAAATATATTGCAGTAATATAAAGAAACAACAGAAAGTCTTAAGTGACATAAAAGTTATATAAAATTCTTTAGATGGTATCAGTGACAATTTTTAGTTGGTTCCTAGTTTAAAGCGCCCCCTAAATTAAAGCAGTGTGACTTAAAAAGGGTATTTTAGCAGGAATGTGAAGATTGTCAGAGTTCTTACAGGTATATACCATGCTCTCACCCATGACACAAAAACAATCACTCATGTTAACATCACACACACACATACACAGACTGCACTCCGCCTGCGGTATATCAGTGAACCCTGTTCTCCTGTGCTGGCTGTGATCATCGGCTGCCTCTCTGCCTCATTGAGCTTCTCCACACCCATCCAACAGGACAAGAGGGCCTGATCTCTGAACCTGGATACAGAGTAAATCACTCTCCATGAATGTGTATGTCTCTACAGATGTTCAGCACATGCCAATATAACACTGTTCACACACTTTTGTAACGGCTGACCTGAACCAGAGAGTCACTGGACTCACAAGTATGTAAGACTCCTCTAGACTCCTCTAATCATACTAAAAACACACCTCTGGAATTGCAAAACTGACACATGATAATACAGAAAAAAATACAGAACACCGGCAAAAATCCCATTCAGCCTTATGAGGAAACACACTGATCAGCCACAACGAACAACCACCTGCTTAAAATTGTGTAGGTCTCCCTCATGTTCTGACCCATTCAGACATCTGTAGGTGTGCTGGGGTTTCTGGCACTAAGACTGTGGGAATGGGACATTGCAGTGTGTGGGAATGGGACCTTGTTCACGGGTACATCAGCGGTGCCACTAGAAGTTCCAGACATCAATCCCAGGGCTTTCCCTAGTCTTCTGATCACAGCTCCCTGAACACCAGAACACCAGGGATTGAACTGCTGACTATGTGCTGGAATGTTCTTTGAACTACTCAGCACATCCCACATGTGCTTATTCGGATCTGGGGAGTTCGGATTCCAAATCAATACCTAACAGTCATATGCTCATTAAACCATTCCTGAACAATTTTTGGAATATAAAACACCTGTCACTGGGTCACCAGCTGTCCCTACAGCAAGACATGCTGTTTTGAACATGCACTGAATCAGTGACCTATCACAGTCTGGCTCTTATCAAAGTCTAGGATATTCTAATGCTTGTCCATCAATGTCAGGAACTGAAAGTTCTCTTATTGCCTCATACATCCCACCTGTTGACAGGTGCCATTGTTGTGAGATAATGAATGTTGTTTACTTCACTTGTCTGTGGATTTAATATTGCGGCTTATCAGTGAATAATTGTAACAGTAATTGACTGCATTGTTAATTTTATATGAATTTGATTTTTGGTGTGTCTGACACATTACGGGCAACTTCAATGTTGTTTTAATGTTGCTTGAACGTTAAGAGAATGGCTGGTGTTACTCAGTTGAATGAAGATTTACAATTGTGGATTTGTATCTGAATTTCAGCTTTTTATGGGATAGCAAATGAAGAAGATACTGTGTTAGGTATGCTGGCTAGTTATGCTTTTGATACACAGATATGCTGCACATAGAGGACTACAGTCATGAATGGACAGAAACTGAGATGAAGAATTACTTTGTTGTTAGATGTTCCACTTGCTTTCTGACACATGCTGATGCTTCCATGCTGGATGTGCCGGTTAGTGTTGCAGTGATGACCTGTAGCGTTACGTGTGGGTATACAAAGTAGAAAAATGCTGCTGGCTGAATTTTCCATTGCGATGTAGGGCATTCCTTGAACCGTGATAAGCAAGGTCCTCTCTATCACACAGGGGCTTTCATGCTCTGATAAAGCCTTGTCAATACAAGCCTAAGACAAGAACCTAGTCTGTAATGCAACATCATTGTCACCAGGGCTTTGCAGGGACATGTATTTGCAGGGACATGTATCTGCAATGATTTTAAAGGAATTTGGGGTTTTTTTAGGAATTCCTAACACAGCCAGACATGGGACACATGTAAAAGGTGTCAATAAGGCTAGAAAATATTTTATAGGAGCTCTTAATGCATTATGCTGCATTAATCAGAAGTGCCAAATGTCCCATATTTAATTATAACATCTATTTAAGCTACATACTCATACATTTATAAGAAAATATGTTTGTACCTTTGAATGTTGCTGCATTACATTATCACAATTCATTCAAAGTTTTTTACATATTTTTCCCATTTTAAATTAATAGATGTGCACACATGGCAATGTGGAAACGGCAGTGCAATACGGTGCCAGTCTGTTACACACACACACACACACACACACCCCCTGTACATCACATAAACGGAACGTGCCCTATGTGTGTCCATGAATGGAACACACTTCTGGCTCATTTGACTTGCACTAGTCCCACAGGCAGTAATTTCAAATACCCACACTACAGGCATGTCAGTGGTCTCCAAGGTTCATTTATCACATCGCTATTGATACACAATCTCAGAGGTAGGCATATTTATGGAGCGCATCTGTGTATACAAAGCATTTAGTCAGTGAGGTAATCATCATGACCTTTGACCTGAAGAAACATGAGTTCTGTGTTCCAGGCTGGTATGGCCTGCAGTATGCCCATGTATGCACTTGTGTTATTGATTTACTTATTAATAATGATGAACCAATTATATATGTATATATATATATATATATATATATATATAGTGTTGAGCCGTTAACGGCGTTAACGCGCTGCGTTAATGTGAGAGTCTTATCGCGCGATAAAAAAAATATCGCCGTTAATCTATTCACAAAGTTGGGTTGGGAGCTGGGTCTATACCACGCAAGCTATGATGACTTTCACCTTGATAT
>JBBPDB010061338.1:0-10530 GCA_037974465.1 Brachypetersius altus | reverse complement strand
ATAGTAACGGCCACTGAGCCTGGTTTGTTTTCTTGTGTACTTTGAATAAAAACCACAGAATGGATTCTCGTTCTCACATATGGTCCATGCCAAGAGGAAGCTCTCGGTCATGGCGGACTAGCCCCCTCGACCGTGACATAAGGTAATGATGGACGTTGTTTTTTTTTTTTTTTACTTAGTTAAGTGGTTCCTGCCATAATGTGGAGTAGAACTGTAGTCGAATTGGATTATTAACTGTCGCATACTAACGATTACTAACCATCACAGCTGATGGTCCCAAACACATGAACAATACAAAAAACAATACAATAGTGAACTCTTGACAAAGAACACCTGTTAATTAAATACCATTCCAGGTCGATTCCTCATAAATGTGATTGAAAAAATGCCAAGCGTGTGCAAAGCTGTCATCATAGCAATAGATGATGTTTTCAATATGAATCTACAATGTAGCCAATAATAAAAACATAGGAAATTGTTGAATGAGAAGGTGTGTACAAACTTTTTACTGGTATTGGATCTGCAGTGGAACAAAACCTGGCTCTCCTCTGCTGTCAAATCTTACACATTTGCTGCAGGCCTTATTTAATGCCATTTATTTGTGCTGGCTGTATCCGCAAGACAAAGTCATTGTCACGGTGCCCTCTCTGCAAAACTTACCATCATGAGTCAATTGAGCATAAACATGCCAAAATTTGTTATGGTGTTTTGTGGAGATGACATTTAAAGGAGAAATAATGCTATTCAATCTAATTTTTAGAGGGTCCTTCAAAAGCCCTTGTTTTGTCATTTTCTTTTTATTTACTCTGTGCTTGGCAGAACTCAACCACACAATTTCTGCAATGTATAAACAAACAGACCACAACAAACATAAACAAATGGTAGTGCACTTGTTCAGAACAGAAATTGGCAATGACTTCAAGCATCACTGTAAAACTTGCTCTGTACTCTGATTTCTGTCTCTTGTACAGGCTCACAACTTCAACAAACTAAAATTCATTTCAAGCTTATTTTTATTTAAGAACACCTATAACAAACATGCTGGCCTGAAGCCTTGTCACTCATGCTGTAATAGCATCATCCCCATCATTCCCAGAAGAGCATCCACAGCATGTGCCTGTCTCTCCTCATTCTTGACTGCTCCATCTATACAGAGCTGCTATACGCCGAGCCCACGGGAGGCTGTTGGACCTATCTGGCAAGAAAACGGTCTAACAGCTTTGGCTTAATACTCCCTTGCTGTGCCCGGCAGACAGCGTTTAGCGAGACAGCTCTTTGCGACAGGATGAGGCTCAACAGAGAGCATTTAGCAGTGAGTCAAAGGCCTCGCTCACACAAGCAGATGTTTGGGGCTGTGCCTGAGTTTGGCCTGGGGAGTCATGGTGTTGGAGTATAAGACTACTTAGCTGCTGCGGCCATTAGCTAAGAAGGACAGAAGATTTTTTTTCAGTTTTTTACACATCAGATAGTCAGAGGCTTGACAAAAAAAATAATACTCAAGAGTTCCTGATTACTTATTTAAGAACTAGACCACAATTCAGCTATTTTTGCTATTCGCTATTTTTTAAACAACTGAGGCACTTGTTTATGTGCCAGGTCCTTTATAAATAGAGGTTAGATGTTTTAATGATACTGGCTACTTTAGTACTTAGTATCAAAATATATTAACAATACAATAACAATATATCATACTACAGTGCTATAGTATAGTGGAGGGCAACATGACAATATCATTATTATTATTGTGAAATGAATTGCAGAATAGTTTGGTGGATGTTCCCAATGCTTAAACAGTGAGTAATGGGGGAAGATCATTAGTCTTGTTTATTTGTATTTAGTGTAGTGTATGAAAAGCTCATTAAAGGTATTGGTAAAAATCTAAGATTGCATGCAAACTGAGAAGAATTATTATTTGTAAGATCAATTAAATGTCCGCCTTCTGCTTATTGTCCCAAACACGCTGCTATTATGGACATTTTGTTTCATCTGATTCTTAAGGGAGACCATAAAGCATTCTGCGTTTGATGTTGAGGACTTTTACATGAGATCTGCTGTGGAAACACTGTAGGGGTATTTGGGTCCAAGCCGCTAGCTCATGGCTTAGAGCCAACTGTCGGGCAATAAGCTGTGTTTGTCTGCAGACCTTACCTGACCCACTAAGACTCAAGAGCTGAACATGTAAAGTGAACAAAGGCCATATATTCGTACAGTTCAAAGATGTTTAAAGGCACAGAAACAACGTGTGAATTAAAACAACACTTTCACAAATCCACAGTTCCCCTGCAAGAGAAGAAAACCTTTAGGGGGCCCACCCTAGCCTTGAAACAAAAACAGCCCATGTTTGATTCCACCCCTGATCTATTACAGCATACTAGTATTACTATATAAAGCGTACTGCACAAATGATTAAACATACACATTTATCATCAGAGACAGAGGGCGAACCATTCAGTTTGACCTGATCCATTTTCCCCATCTCCTGCTCAAATAACAATGAATGATTTTCATTGTAGGAGACTTCTCTGAAGAACTAAATCTTGTTAGGAATGCTGAAAAAGATCTTGTCAGAATCTTTCTGAAGTAAGGAGGCTGGCTGGTCAATTAGAGGCCAAATTGACAAAGCTGTCAACTGGAAAAGTTACTAATTGTGTTCTGAATAGACGCCCTGTTCTGTGAAAGTGTTTTCGGTGTCACAAAGGACATTTCACACGGTGTGGCAGTGTTAAAATCACTGTAAACAACTTATAATTTATACCATCAACGCGGCCCAACCAGGCATGCATGGAAATGATTTTTTTTGGGACCGAACCAAAAACCAAAAATGAGGAAACACTTGCCCGAAAACCAAAACCGAAACACAGAAATTATTATTATTAAAATAAAATGGCCAAATACAGGCATTTGTTAGCCCCTAGTTTTGACTGGTCAATGACATTCAGGTGAAAAAGCTGAACACATACTCATTTACTCATTTAACCACCGCAGAGTTGAGTGACTGAGATAAAGGTACTTTTGCACCGTATTGTCCCTAAACTGTACTGCAAAGGCATGTCTATTGTATGTTCTTTTGTGTGGACAGTCAAAAAAACAATGGCCTGTTTCCATGATGCGTGGAGAACATTTCGATCAATCAGCAAGCAGTGATGCAGTCAACTCTGGCCATGTAGCGGGGTCGTGAACGCACAGGTACGGCTTGGACACAGGTCACATCATTTGTAACATAAAAACATTTGCTAGTGGTACAGCACGGTTCCTTGCACCAGCAGAAAAGCCAAAAGAGAGATAGCGGATTAGCTAATCGACTTAGTTGTTTCTTTTAACATAAGAAAGGCGACAAATCTACGACTTTAGCATAAAACAGTCAAATAACTCCGAGCCATCAATCTTGAAAGAGATTTAATGGTCATTCATCAAAGATATCGCACTCCCTTTGGAATTAATCTATGACAACTAGGTTTGCAATGCAATAACAGTGGATTATGACACAGTGCTCAAAAGCAATTCACGTCTTGAATTTACTTCTGTATCCTTGCTGCTGCCCAGGTAAGCAGAGATCCAGAGATATTTGTTTTTGGGAAAGTCCCAATATGGCAAAAATATAATACCACCATAATCTGACCAATACACAAGCAAAACACAATATATTTTGTTAAAAATTAAGTGAGTATGTTGGAAAACTTAAAGAAACAGTGATGACACATTTTTCAAAAATCTCTCAGTACAAATGATTTTTATCCAGCATTTCACACAAACCTAATTATACCCTTTTTGGAAAAGAGCATATTGTGAAGTTATCTACTGATGTTATTCAGGCCAACCCTACAAAAGACATACTGTGCAGCCCTAGCAGGTAAGAAGGCTGTGGGTTAGTGTTAAACATGCTGCACCCAACTTACCTGATGCTGCTCACGCTCCCAGTCTCAGATCCCAGTTTGCATCGCTCCAGCTGGGTGGCCACAATCTGGCGCTCAGCTTCGAGCTCTCGAGTCAGTCTTTCAAACTGAAGTTCCTTCATGAAAAACACACAAACAGACAGAATGTTCACTGAATGTACCGATGACACTATATGGCGTATGACCCCATATTTCAACGGCAATCGTGCCATTAAAGGTGTCCTGTTTTTCACGCCAGACCGCAGGTGCCTGGAAGCACAGCAAAACACTGTTGGGCTGATAAACCTGCTAACTTTTTTCTGAATTATAACATCAAATCTGAACAGTGAAGTAGGTACTTTAGTTACCGATAAGAAAAAAATCTTTTTTGTGACTGATAATAAGTCTTGCATTGCTTATAGTATTGCTTTATTAGATGACAACTTGTTGCACTAAGGAATGAATATTCAAAGGAAAGAGAAAAGCTAAGTCCTAAGATGGCTTGAACTGCACCCACTGAATTTTACATCTTACAATTAGTTTTCCTGAACTGAGACAATGACATTGTATAAGAGTTCTGTTGTATAAGATTTAAATTAATGCAGCTCTGCACACACCTCGACTGCCAACTTAATTAGTTATGCACCACTCAACATTTAATGACAAACCTGTCAATGCTAAATCAGAGGCTGAAATCCCAATGAGCCCCTTTAAAGTAACCACTGTGAAAATCCTGTCAGCATGGTCAGAGGGGAGCAGAGAAAGAGAGAGCGAGAGAGAGAAAGTGGGAAAAGAAAAAAGAACAGTAGAAGAGTTTTTGAGCTGTACTTGAACTTCAACAAAACTAATACTAAAAACTCAAAGTTCATATTTTTATCCTCTTTTAAAAGGTTTTAAAGAGAGAGAAAATGTTTTAGAGAGAGAGAGAGAGAGAGAGAGAGAGAAAGAGAATATATAGGAAGGATAGGCATAAAGACGGAAAAGAGAGGGAAATCTGTACAGCATGGTCCAGAGCTGGAGCAGTCAATGAAAAGCTTCCACTTCTTTTGTGACAGGTCTGAAATAAGTTCACATAGCCACAAGGTCAAAGCCTCTGCCCAGAGCGCTTCAGTCACAGAGCTGGCCAAAAAGCATCACCTGCTCTTCTGGGCAGGAGCCCAGATGAAGGCCACAGAAATACCCATTCAACTTGGGGAAGAGAGGCTCTATACACTACTGGGGGCTTGCGGAGCTGTGAGGGAACTAATTACGACCACCGAAGCAAAAACACGAGTCCTGAGTGCCTTGTGCCCAAGTCAGCGAGGACTGGGAGTTATCTGATACAGGGGGCTGCAGTGGAACTCAACTCGATCCAGACACACGCTCTTTGCCCCAAGCATCACTGACTAGCCTTAACTTCAAGTACAACGACTTCGCTCGGAGGCGGGAAGACGCTTCGCTTCTGTTGAGACACGAAAAGGTCAAGAAGCTGACAGATTACTACTCTGACTGCTTCATCAGACGACTCGATGAGGCGGGGTAATGAAGGCATAATAAAGTCTGCATTTGGTCTGCTAACGAGATGCTAACGCTATTGAACCACTACTACTTCATCCCCGCACGCTGAGGGATCACGCACCTGTTGCTCGCGCGACCAGAAAGCGTCGAGGCCCCCTTACCTGAGCCAGAACCGACCTCTGGGGCAAAAAGAACCAGAAACATCGAGAAACACTCCCTTTCCACGCCGCGCTCCCTTTCCCTCTACCCGCGAGTTTCGTTTCAGCTCTGAGTCCGGTGGCGGCCGCAGAATAATAGGAGTGCAGTCAGGCGCTAAGGTCACCATGGCAACGGAGAATTTCTAACCCCCCTTTTTTTGTTATTTATGCATCGGTGCGTCATAATGTCATGCTCCGCCCACTGACGACAGACCACGCCCTTTCCATCTGCGTCTCCCTCCCGCTGAGAAGGAGGAGGAGGTGGAGGACGTGATGGAGGAAGTCATTGAAAGGCTCTTTTGGGGGTAGCAGAGAGACTGAAGTGCCTTTTCACCATTCATGAGCGTCTCTGCTTGTGAGAAGTGCCTGCTCGGCCTCGGTGGCCTACTTTAATGTGTCCAGGCCCTCTTGTGCATGGAGAGGATTCCAGTCAGCAGAAGCACAATAAATACAGTCTAAGGCCATGTCTGTTTTCGTTGTATTTTTAAAAAAAATATCTCCATCCACACGCAATCGCAAAAAACGCTGACAAAAGCATACCAAGGCAGCAGACGATTAACCTTACACCATATAGCATTGGTGATGTACTACTAAGTACCTGTTAATGTTCTATAAGGAATGCAGTTAGGGCTGGGCGATTAATCGAAAAGTAATCGAAATCGGCATTCAGAACCTATAATCGATCAGATTTTTCCAGGTCAATTATTTCAATTACTTTCCTTTTAAAAACACATCCGCGTGTGGAGTCACGTGACCCCGCTCCGTTATGTTACGTTATTCCGCCGACATGTCGAGCACGGAGAGCCTAAACACTGAGACAACTGAAGAACTTGTCAGTGAACTATGAGGACAAATTAAATAAATAAATAAAATAAATAAAATAATCGTTCATTAATCGTAATCCAGTTAAAATGTTCAATTAATCAAGATTTTGATTTTAGGCCAAATCGCCCAGCCCTAAATGCAGTAGGTGATGAGTTTTGCTACAGTCATTATTTCACAGAAGCAATATTACTTTTACTCAACCACTTCTGAAAATAGCTCTCCATGCATCCAGCACAGCTAGCATTTAACCCCTCGACATACAGGAGTCACCAGCCCACAATTACTGTAACTATTCCGAGCCCTTATTATGCAACTAAGAGAAAGAATGTTGAAACAGCGGTTGGATAAAAAAGATGAGAATATACATTAGCTCACACTTCCATTCTGTAAAAAAACACCTAATTAGTAGAGGAAATAAATGGCTGGGGTCAGAGAATGAGATTGTGGTACTTCAGGAGCCGACTGTAGTCTTCTGGTCTAAATGCCTAATTGCACCCTGTGGACAAAGGCTGACATTTAACTTTTTTCCCCCAAAGAAGACCATTTGATTACAAAATGCCACCCAGGGTCGGTCTCCTAACTTCCTTGTGGGATTTAACCCAATTGCTAAAACGCTGCTGAACTTAACGTGACCAAAGCCACGTGTGAATCTGACCGAACAAGCCAAGCACCAGTACCCAAAACAAGAGACACAACTGTAGGCAGCTTTGTCCAGTAGCCCTCGCCAAAGAGCTCATATGTGGAGGAGTTTTGGTGGGAGAGTTCCCAAGCCTGGCTGGATTTGAAGTTGTTGAAGCCTCAAATCCCCTGCTGCCTTAGAGAAAGCACTGCATTTTTTTACACCTTCGCCTTGCACTGGGTTTTTCAGAATAAAAGCAAGAAACAAACAAACAATTCTCACAATACAGTTTAAATAAACATCTGATGAACGCTGGCGCTGATTGGAATCTGTTGGTGCCTCTTGGCTTCAAAGTTTTTAGACGTTAAAAGTCATTAAAAGACTTCTGGCAAAAAACCCAATTAGTTAAAGCACTGTTCATTTCAACAAGCAATATAATGAACTGATTGTCAGTGTCGCTCCAAAAGAAAGCTAATGACTGTATGAAATTCTGAGCACACTAGAACAGGCTGCATGCAATTGCATGTGATGCTGCGCCTTTAAAAAGATGGCCACAATTTCCATCCTCATGCTCTCCTCACAAAGGCTGCTAATAGCTCCAGGCATTCAACACTCTCTCAGTGTAACCTACTAAACAGCTAATAGAGTTCCAAAGCCTGATAATGGGTCAAATACACCAGGCTGCGAAAGAAATTTCTTAACAGCACAGTGAAGCAGTTAAATCTACAAAGCTGACCATTTTTCATGTAAGTGTTTAGAAGCAGCTAAAATGCTGGACTGGTTTTACCAGTGATTTGACTTGCTGATTCGAACGTGCTTAGAAGAGTTTATGTAAATGACAAGCACTTTACTCGTTCAACAAAACGACACATGCACATCTATTAGCAAGATTTCTTATTGCATTACTGTGAGGTTGATTTCAACAAGCGTATTATTAGTGATGCACTGAAATGAAAACTCTTGTCTGTAACCGGACAAATTAGAGCAAAAACTGAAAAAAAAAAAATTAGAATAAACGGTCAACATGAAAGTAACATAGTAACCTCTGACTTTTTTCTTACGACAGGGATTGTTAAGGCGTGTAACTTAGCTAGCAGTAACTTGCTTAAAAGCAGATGTTGGTTTAAGGATAGCTTTACAGGTATGAAGAACAGATATGGACCCCTTAAGCACTCAACGTAAAGGCATTAACATGACAGCAATATTTAGTGTTTGACGACAGAAAACAGGTGGTCATCCGAGTTTGCACCATGGCTCTGGATGTTTTCATTAAACTGGCTGCACACGGCACTAGTGTGCATTAGGGGGCGTCTTTCATTGCATCAGTTGTTTTGATGTATTCTGCATCTCAAGCAAGTTATCATGTTTTCTAGTGCTCTTGTGTGTTTTGTCTTAGCATTAGCAGTGATTATAAATGGTTTATTTAATGTTCCTCTGTAAAAATTATTAACTATTTCCATCTGCTTCTGTTTAGTTTAATGTATCGGAGGGAACTGGCAAAAGGAAGAAACAGCGCCTGAAGTCACTGTTTTTCATTATTATTTTCAGTTGTATCCTGTTTAAGCTTTGTTTTGTTCCTGTCAAGTTTTTGCCCCCATTTTCAGCAGAACTGTCACTTTCACTATAATCCCTAAAGAACCTCTGAGTTCAGTGAATTATCAAATTTAGAATTATTACAGTCAGGCATGTAAAATTATGGATGTTGTAAGTTCACACTGGATTAAAATCATTTAAAATACAGTCCCCAGCAGGTAAAGCTAATCTGGCTTGAACATGGCTCAAAAATATGAGTAAGCCTATATATTCATCATTTGTTGTGGAAGACACAAGAAATCTGAAGTGTAAGGACTGGCTGCTCGTGTTAAATGGGTGAGAACCGTCGCCCAAATCCTCCGAAGGACTGACGACAAAGAACAAAGCCTCAGACACCCCACTGAGCACCCACTGATGCTGCATGTTTCCTGTACAGCACAAGGGCTTACTGCGATGTCCTGGAATGTCTCATCCTCATATTCTACTGAGGGTGTTTATATTAACCTGTGCCATGTGGCCTACCTACACGGAACAAAAATATAAACGCTACACTTTTGTTTTTGCTCCCATTTTTCATGAGCTGAACTCAAAGACCTGAAACATTTTCTACATACACAAAAGACCCATTACTCTCAAATATTGTTCACAAATCACAGGTGTGGCATATCAAGGGGCATGAATATGTGCCTCTGACTGCCCACAATAAAAGGCCTGAAATATGCAGTTTTGCCTTACTGTGTGTGTGTGTGTGTGGTGGGGGGGGCGGGGGGGTTCTGCTTCAGGTGTTTTCATGTGGTGACCCCCATCAGAGTCTTATAATGACCTCCAGATTGCCATCTAGTGGATGAACTGGCATGCATATGATTACTTACTATTATGGTATCATGGGACACCTGTGCAATGCACACACACACACACGCACACACACACACACACACACACACACACACACACACATATGTGAACAGGCAATATTTTATGAGGATGTGTTGGAAGCTGGAAAAGGTGCCAACTCTGACCACTTTGTATGTGAATATGTGAGTGTCATTCGGATTTAATGGCATTTTATGTAAAATGAGAGGAAAATACTGAAGTAAATTTCTCCTAATGTTTATCAAATGTTCTTATTCAGCAAATACAAATCTACAAATTCAAGACAACCCCTTACCAAAAGACCAAAATCAGGTAATCACAAAAACTGTACACTATAAAAATAGGCATTTTTAGGCGATTTTTAACCAAAACACAACAATGCAATTTTTCACTGTACGCGGGTGCTCTTGGAAGGCATATATATTTATATACACACACGCGCGCGCGCGCGCTCATGCACACACACACACACACACACACACAAACACACATTCAATATAAATCTACTAAGGAAATCATTGAATGAGAAAGTATTTCTCATTCGCGTTGTGTTTTGGTAAAAAAAAAAATTCTATTTTTATAGTGTAAACCCTAAATATGCCACCAAATATGCTCTTCAAGCACTTTAATTTAGTTTTAAACTCAGTTTAATACACTAACTTTAACGAAAATGTACAGATAAACCCATATGTACGGTGCAGTTTACACTGAACGCCTGCAGTGCTAGAATATAAATACCGATATTACCGCTGTACAGACTGCACTGTAATTCATGCACGGGCATTTTCTTTGGTATGCACTGTCCTTTTTACTGTAAGGAAAATACAGTAATATTTTAATGCATTTTCTAGTAATAAAATACAGTAAAATGTACGAGTAACCACCAATGATTTTTACAGTACAATAATTAACTATTTATCCGGCGGCGAGTTGTACTATAGTGACCCGTCGGTTAAAACAGTTAAAGCTACTGAGCTGAACAGCTTCTTTTAATTTAATTGAATGCAGTTCAGTCAATAAATGCGTTATGTTTATTTTTTCGTGATATGTATATTGTGCATGTTGATATTGCGATGGTAAATTTGCGATTTACTGTGCAGCCCTAATATATATA
>JBBPDB010061327.1:0-10530 GCA_037974465.1 Brachypetersius altus | reverse complement strand
GTGGAGTGCCTGGTGTGGATTGGAGTGCCTGGTGTGGAGTGTAGTGTCTGGTGTGGAGTGGATTGCCTGGTGTGGAGTGGGGTGTCTGGTGTGGAGTGTCTGGTGTGGAGTGGAGTGCCTGGTGTTGAGTGGGGTGTCTGGTGTGGAGTGGGGTGTCTGGTGTGGAGTGGAGTGTCTGGTGTGAAGTGTCCGGTGTTGAGTGTCTGGTCTAATGTGGAGGGCCTGATAGTGGGTGTATGGTGTGTCAGTGTCCAGTGTGGAGTGGAGTATGTGTTCTGGTATGGAGTGCCTGGGTGTGTAGAGGGCTGGGTGTCCGGTGTGTGGAGTGTTTGGTGTGGAGTTCCTTGTGTTGGTCTTCAGGATGTTTCGGTGCAGAATGTTCTCTGATGTTATTCAGGTAAAGATTCTTCTGCTGCACCAAAGCCAGATAGTCGGAAGGAGGACAGCTCTGATGTTCCCATCCTGGAAGACACGTCTTCAACTCCGCTGGAGCAGCAGACCTACTGCCTCGTGGCCACAGACATCGAGAACATAGAGAGGTAAATTAAAACCTGCAGCACTGACCGATTCAGACACACCCCTCCAGCCAACTGTGCTTAGAATGTGCTTAACTTAGACCACCTGGAACATCAGGAACAGCAAGGAGAACTTACAATGTGTCACATTCACATTAAATAATATTAAGTTCAACAAACAGTAAATAACTCATTTATGGAAGACCATATTAACACAAACAGGGCACTGTTCACAATGAAACGGTCATCAGTGTGGGATGTGGCCAAAGGACGTCCACTTCTATGCCTTTCTGTGACTCTTCCAGTCTCTCTGTATCTCTGTTGCAACCTGCTGATGACACTCTGTGACACTCTAAGCTAAGTGGTCACTTCTGTCTGAGAACATCCTGTCTGAAGCCTCGCAATGGTGAGGTACTGTTGATGAATTGTTAGGTGTTACCTTGCTCTCATGATGTCAAAATGTGAAGAGCACAGTGAGGTCTGTTTAAATACTGGTTATGATTGAACCAGGAAATGTATTGCCCGATTCATGGATCAAACACCTGTTGTGAATTTTGCTGTTAAAGCTCCTTGTCAGAGAACAGTAAGTTGTGTAAAAAGTACTAAACATTGAACAGTTGGACATTCAAACGTTTAGGGAGGGTCACATTAAGTAAAGGTTATAGAGCGTTTTAGTTTCATCCTGACATTTCACCCAAAAGCTGACTATCTCTAACTTATTGTAAGTAGTGTGTGTGTGTGTGTGTGTGTGTGTGTGTGTGCGTGTGTGTATGCTGTGTATGTGTGTATGTATATGTATGTATTTACTACACACATGCTTATACTCTTACACTATACTGTTATGTTGCATAGCTTTATTCTATTGTTTTTTTTGCTGCTCTTTCTTTTGCACTGGTGTGTGTTGATTGAAGGTCTGTTCTCCTGCAGGGACATGACAGAGATGAAGAATCTTCTCAGTAAACTCAGGGAGACGATGCCTTTACCACTGAAGAATCAAGGTGCTGGTACTGCCTTACCTCACCTACTTTACCTCACCTACCTTACCTCACCTGCTTTACCTCAACCCCCTCACTCTTACATTCACCTGCTTTGCCTGACCTCCTTTACTCTTACCCTTACCTGCCTTAGAGGAAAGTTTTCCTCCTCGATAGATAGAGAGAGAGAGAGAGAGAGAGAGAGAGAGAGAGAGAGAGAGAGAGAGAGAGAGAGAGAGAGAGACATTAATCTCAGTGGCACCTGCAGATCCATAAAGCCACTGCTTGCAGCCTTACTCTTTGCTAAGTCTTTGTGTGCTTGCACATCACATTAAGCAAAACCCATCTGGTAATTTGATAAAGGCTCTTGAGTTTATCTCATGATTCTATCCCTAGAGGCTCTCTCCCTTGGGACAAATCTGCTCCTTCTGACTTGTCCCGGTTCACTTCCTTTGGGAGAACCTTTTAGTTGATTTACTTTTAGTTGATCCTGGTCTGGGTGCACAGCTTCTGTTGACTGTTTCTCCCTTTAGATTTTTTTCTGCCTCTTTTTGGGTTTCTCTCAAGAAGGGTAAAGGGAGCATTTGGCTGATGCTCTTACCCAGAGTAACTTACAGTCATTCGTTACAGGGAGAGTCCCCCTGTAGCAACTGAGGGTTGCTCAAGGGCATAATGGTAGAAAGTGGTTTTGAACCTGTGAATTTGTGGTCATTGGGTTCACAGGTGAGTGTTGCTCCCTCTAGGCTACTACCACCCCAGTGGAAGAAATGCACTCTCTCTGCCCAAGCCCCAGTCTGTGGTGCAGCAGGAGTGCAATCAACTCAAGGCCAGTTGGCAGCAGAGTTTTGCCATCTTGTCCAACGAAAGTGCAGCCATTAGCTGGCATGAGCATTCCCTGCAGCAGGTAATATCACAACCGGAGGGGATTACTGCTGCTCTACAGGCCAGTACTGCTCACCCTGGTTCAACTAGAGCCCTAGCTCAACCCATGGGCCAGAGGCTTACCTCCCAGTGCTGGAGAGGATTGATGGCAACAGGGGTGGTGTGAGGACTTCTTGCTACAGTGCTCCCTGTCCTGTACAGCCAATTATGGAGGCCATGCCTCGGACCTTTGACCACTCTACCTGTAAGAGGAAACTGGTCCCGACCTCCTCCTCCTCCACCCTTATGACCGATTTCTCACAAGAGCTTAGTGAGGAGCTCAATGATCAGCTGGCTCCAATTGAGGCTCTATCCTCTCTTGAGGGCCTCATTGAACTTTCCCTGAGACTGGGGTAGCTGGTAGCCTAGTGGTTAGGGTGTTCGCCCTGTGATCAGGAAGTAGTGTGTTCAATTCCCAAGACTGCTAAGCACCTTTGACTTGCCTCATCACTTGTTGGTCATCAGTGGATGTTCTTTGGGCTCTGGGGCAGTTACCAAGCAGACCCAGCCACTCTCCCAGTGGACTCTACCATCACACTGCCTCATGTCTGCTGATAGAAACGTTGTGGGGGAAGTTCCTGAGGCAGAGCACTTTGTTTGGCACTGCCATGAGGCATAGAGGAGGATGCAGGATCCAGAGGGCAGATGAATGAGTCAAACAGGTGTTCAACCACAAGCGCAGGTTGAGAACCTGTCCCTCCAAGTTGGTTCTCAAAAGTTGGCCTCCTATTTTATGTGGCCGTTCAAGGTTATGTGATGGGTCAACACCTATGGGCTCCCAGCCTGCGCATGAATCCCACCTTCCATGTAATTTGCCAGAAGCCAGTACTTTGTAACCCTGTGGCCCCTGTGGGGTTAACAGAAGTCTGCTTAATCTGACTCTGTATCCCGCCTGTTTGTGCATAGTTGACAGTAGTCTGCTAAATCTGACTTAATGTCTGGTGTGTGTGTTTGTGTGTGTAGATGACAGTAGTCTGCTGAATCTGACGCCGTATCCGCTGGTCCGTCAGAGGAAGAGACGTTTCTTCGGACTCTGCTGTTTGGTGTCCAGCTAAGATGGTCCAGCCACAAAGACTACATTACCCATGATCCCTCATAGTGTAACGTCCAGTGGGGTGTTGCTGCTGTTTCCTGAGCTTTCTGCCACAGAGGGCCATCCTGATCTCTCAGAGCCGCAGAGCCACACCCTCATTGATAATCTATAACCAATATTCAATAATGAATACAGTATAAACATGCCTGTGTATGATTAATGATTTCTTTTCATGTGAGTGAATGTCTTGTCTGTCCATCATCATCTTCATCATCACCGTCACTTCACCATCATCACTATCACCATATCCATCGTCATGGTACCTGGGGATGTTGCAGATGAAGAAGCTTGGCTGTATTCCTCCTCCTCAGCGCCACCTTCTGGTCTAAAGTGACTCCAGCGTGTAAGCACTAGTCTGTTTTGCATGCTCACTGCAGAACTCGACCCAGCCATACACACACACACACACACGTTTGCAGGAATCCCAGCTGCTTATTTCCCACAATGTCCCGTCCTGTCCCACCTTTCTTCTTTTCCTCCTCCTCTTTATTTAGTCTTCCATAAACCGAAAACCTGTAAACCTTCTGTTTCTGTCCGTCTTTAGGGATAAACAGTACCTGGAAAAGCCTTTGTACATAATAAAAAATCTGGAAACAGAAACTCTGCTGTTGTTCTGTGCTCATTAATGAGGGAATAGATTTGCATATTCTTATTATTCTTATTATTATTCTTACCATTTAAGGTGTTTTATAATTTGGGAAGCACAAAAAAAACCAAATAGGTTTAAAACTTTCTCTGACAGTTACGGCCACCAGGGGTCAATGTGGTGTTCCGAAATGTCAGCTCCCTGTTCACTGTTTTTTTTTAAGAAGCAGAGCTTAGCTAATTAAACACACAACAATCATTTATTTGTTCATTTATCAACTAATTAATTAATTGATGCATTAATTCATTTATTAATTACATGATGACTTCTCTAAATAGTAAATGGTTAAAGGATTAAACCAGAACTGTGTATGGTGGAGGATGGTATTATGATACAGCAGAGTTTAATCTCTCAGTATTGATTTGTTCTGCAATTGCTCCTATGTTCTGAATATGGAGAAGTGCTGTCTCAACAACCCGCTGCTGTTCTCTTTGTGGAATAAGCGCCCCCTCTGGGCCACCTGTAGCATTGCTTCTCCTTCAGTTCCTCTCCTGACAAGTTTCTCTTCAGAGTATAACCGTAATCTCCACTCTGGACGAGCCACTCGGCTCAAAGCCTCAGCAAGGTTAAACTTCACCTTCTCCTTTTTTTACCATTACACAAACTCTGTTCATGACATCGACAATGCAAGAGATCATTATTTTTAATTAACTTTTCTTTAACCTCTGACTATGTCACTGAAAAACTGGGCTCTTATTTACAACAGAACAGAAAAAACAGCTGATTGGCTATTGTAGACGAGCTGATTTGCATATACGCTACATAGTGATCTAGGGCTGCATGATATGTCATCTGATAATTATCGTCTCTATTCTCTCCAACACACAAAATGCCCCAGTCTGATCTTGATTTCTTCATTTATTTATTAATAAAGTGAAAACAGTGTACAAAATGTAAAAAAGTGACAATATGACGCTGAAGTCTTTTTCCAAATCTTTTCCTGCCTCTTTTTCTAGTTTTCTATTACACCTGAATTTATGCAGAAATGTATCAGTGGCATCAATTATCCCTTTAGTATTGAGTGTTTTTATCAGTTACTGTGTCCTGTGTGAGTTGTTTTAGTTGTTCCACACTAAAATTCAACAGTCTGTGATATAGTGATATAGACCGACCGCATTTGTTTTACAGCATCAAACAGAGAGTTTGTGTTTTGCTCTTGAGTGTCCTGCACACCCCTCGCACTATCCATCAGTTGAAGCATCAGCTGTTGGGATAGTGTGACAGTTGGGATAGTGTTTAGTGTGATTTAGTTAAGTATAAATATAAAACTATGAAATGTAAGCGTGAATGGTTGTCTGTCTCTGTATGTGGCCCTGCAACATGCTGGCGACTGTCCAGGGTGTACCACACCTTCACCCATAGAAGCTGGGATGTGTGTGTATGTGTATGTATGTCCATGTGTGTATTTGTATACGTTTAAGTGTGTGTGTTCAAGTGATGCAGGGCTGCAGGCTGATGATGCTGAGGCTCTCCCCTTGGCACTGTCGGACTCCGACCTCACACTCCGACACAGTGGACGGGACGGACTCTCCGCTCAACATCACACACACCTGGACCCAGCGTCCAGTCGACACGCACTCCTCCAGCGTCCGGCAGCGGCATGCCTGTGACTGATCTGCAGCACACACACACATTGATATTCTCAACATTGTTTACATTTACCCATCCACTCATTCTGTACATGTATATGGACATATAACTTCTATATTTACATATCTACTTTACAGAATAAATCAGAGGATCAATCTGAAGGTCAGTTTGTGGGTCTCACCATCACAGAGGGTCCAGAGGGAGCACTCTGGACATGCTGCAGTGGGGGGCTCTGGCCACTGGCAGGCGCTGTGATCAGCTAATTCAAACTGGTTTCCCAGACACTGCATGGCTCGAATCTTACACACACTCTGCCTGCCGGTCCATTTCCGCTCCTTACTGAACACACACACTTCCAGAGACGGCCTGGCCATTCAGAACGCAGAACACACACACACACACACACACACGTATACCATCATAATTACAACATTAAATATCACAAACAACTGATCAGAACATTAGTGCGTGTATGTGTGAGTGTGTGTGTGTGTTTATATGAGTATATGTGGGTAAGTGTGTATGCATATGTGCCCATATGTGTGTGTTTGCCCCATGTATGTGTTGGATATGTGTGTGTGTCTGTGTGTTTAGTGTCTAAGTGTATGTGTATGTGTTAATATATATGTTTGTGTAGGTGTATGTGTGTATGTATGAGTGTGTGTGTTTGTATAAGTATGTATGTATGTTGGCGTACTGGCACTCGTATGGAAGTTTACAGACACAGTGGTCTTTGGCCAGTTTCTCCCACGGCCTGCAATCAGGGGGCGGAGCCTCCGTCACCACTACACAACAGAGAAACACACTGTTACACTAACACACACTAAGACAAACAAAGCCTGCAGTCAGGGGACAAAACCTCCGTCACCACTACACAATAGAGAGAAACACACACATTAACACACTGACTTTAACACACACTCACCCTAACATAGTCTCACTAGCACTAGCGGTCTGCAATTACACACTACCACTCACACTAACACACAATCATACAAACACATTCACAACACAATCACATTAACACACACTCACAATAACACCCACAAAAGCACTGTCACAACACACACACACATACACTAACACACACACACACACTAACACACAGTAACACATTCATATAACACACATATGACAAACTACCACAAACTAACAGTCATGCTAACACAAACTAACACACAGTGTCATACTTTCACTCACAAACATACACTCACTCTAACACACATTTCCACTCACACTAACACACTAGTATACAGTCACACAAATGCTCACCAACACACATTCAAACTAACAGTCACACTAACACACACACAAACATTCAGATTAGTGCACACAAACACAATCACATAACACACACTAACACACATTAAAATTCGCATAAGATTATAACATGTGTTATTAGTATGTGATCTGTGTGTTATTATGGAATTCCCTGTGTGTCATGAAAGTGTTTGTTATTAAGGTGTTATTTGAGTTATTAGGGTGTAACCTCTTTTGTTATGGTGTGATCT
The DNA here is from genome assembly GCA_037974465.1 of Brachypetersius altus. Taxonomy (NCBI): domain Eukaryota; kingdom Metazoa; phylum Chordata; class Actinopteri; order Characiformes; family Alestidae; genus Brachypetersius; species Brachypetersius altus. Next base: position 3,280 of record JBBPDB010061327.1, on the reverse strand, counting down.
GTGTTATTAAGGTACTACCTGCATTATCATAGTGTTAACTGTGTTATTAAAGTATTACCTGTAAAGGTGTTGTCTGTGTTATTAAGGTGTTACCTGTTTTGTTACAGGGTTACATGTGTTATTATGGTGGTACTTGTGTTATTAAGCTACTACCTGTTATGGCATTTCCTTTGTTATTAAGGTGTTACTCATGTTTATATGATGTTTCTTGTTTTGCCTACATGTTACCTGTGTTACTAAGGTGTTACCTGTTTTGTTAAGGTGTCAACCATCTTATTGTGGTGTTACCTGAGTTATTATGGGGTTTCTTTGTTATTAAGATCAATGTGTTAACTATGTTATTATGGTGTTATTTGTGTTACTTGTGTTGTTACGGTGCCACCTGTGTAATTAAAATATGACATGTGTTACCTGTGTTATTATGGTGTTGCCTGTTGTTAAAGGGGACAATAAAAAAAAAACAAGTTATAGTTGGTCTATGGGCTATACAAACATGTTCATGAAGTTCTTTGCACAAAATCACTCTTAAATAAAGAGATATCACCAGTTTTTTTCCTGCTCGTTTGACACATGCGAAACGAAACAATACAAACAAGTTAGTTCATACTTAACTGCGATAGTAGATACAGATCCAGTCAATACAGATCCTCCATGATGCTGAAGATAGCTCCTTATTCACAGCTCCTTACTCGAACATGTTTTGTATAGCCCATAGACCGATTATAACTAAAGGGAGGTTTGCATAATATGTCCCCTTTAAGGTGTTACCTCTGAGGCAGTTTGTATTGTCAGGTTGAGGCGTCCAGGCCAGGCCAGAGTTGCAGCGGATTTTATTCGGTCCTTCTATCTTGCTCCCTGCAGGACAGCTGAGCTCAATCGTTTCTCCAATCTTGTAGTTTATCTTCCAGGGGCTACTGGAAACATCTGCAGGGAGGAGAGGTGGCTCACACGCTGTACCTGCAGGAGGAAACACAACCCAGATACAGCATGGACATACAACACTGTGCAGTCACCTTGACAAATACTCAAAAAAATATTACTTTGCGCTTGTCAAACTGGGTTATCTTTGGCATATTAAGTAGATTGAATGAAAGAAATGGGAACTAATGTTTTACTCCGACAGCCTGCAATTAGGTGTGATTTGTTCTAGTTGAATGATTCATTCATAGGTCACTGTGTGGCTTCAAAAACAACAAACATTCCTTTGGTCAGGTTCATGTACAGTTTCACATCCTTCAGGCAGCCTGGAGAACTGTTCCACGAAACTACTAATAAGTACATAAGAATGAATGGGGGGCTCGTGAGCTTCAACTGTTACAAGAGCGGCACCAAATTCTAGTATAAAGAACAGAAAAACACACACTTTTACACTCCTGTGGAGATCTTCTCCAGACCTGCCCATCCAAACACTGGGCGAGTGGCTCTCCAGTCAGGTGAAACCCATCAATACAGGCATACTCAATCCTACTGCCCACAGGATAGACATCTTTAGGGTCCTGGGGGCACAGGAATAAACACACACACAAACCTGTTCTTCATAAGTGTTTACTTCGGTATTGTGTTGTTTTGTGAATAGTCGGTTTATTAATATTCAGGTGTACTGTTCATATTCCCTACTCAGCCCATGTGTGTGTGTGTATATGTGTATGAGAGTTTATGTGTGTATTAGGGCTGTAACGGTACCGAACCGTCACGGTACATGGGTCACGGTGCTGTACATGATGTCTTTTGGAGAATACACGGTACGACGGAGAAGACGTGATTGAAGTAATATGGAATCACAGAGGGACCAAAAAGCACAAGTAAATCATAAACCTGGGTCATAGTGTGGTGCAATAGTGCCACCTACTGGCGTAACACTTACACATTCATGAAAATAAAAGCAAGAGTGTGTGTTTACTGGTTAACACACTGCTGTTTATTTAAAATAAACGAAAAACAAACCAAGCCTCTTTCTTTAGAACTTTTTGTTGCTTAACTTCGTTGTATCATGAACCGTACCAAACCGTGACCTCAAAACCGAGGTACTTACCGAACCGTGACATCTGTGTACCATTACACCCCTAATTCCTATGTATTACTTTAAGACGATTTTAGGCTGACATGCTTGAGTTAGCCACTGAAGTTAGCCATGACCTGACATCAGTATCTAGATTCCAAGACAAACGCATTTGTGAGAAAACCAGATGTGAGAGAAATAAAGCAAGTTTATATTTTATTTGTTTGACAAAAAATTTTTGTTTTACCTGTGAGAGCCAATCCATGGTGCATCCTAATGATGCTCCATTGTTGAGCATCTTTAGTAAAAACATAAATAAAACATAAAACATACACATTGTAGTAACTGCCTATTCCTGCTCAAAAACTGAGTGTAAAGGTGTTCAGCAAACAAAAAGAAAATGTAACTAGCTCTTTTACCTTGAAATTGTTTTTAATGTTGTAGTCTTTGGTTCAGTTTGTATCATTAGATGTTTTCTCAGACCTAGATTAAGCCTATGAAAATACTTTTACTGGTAAAACACCTTCACATCCAAAAGTAGGTTTAATCCATATCAAAGAAACAAGCCCATGCAAACTGTTTTAACCAAGTGGAAGCTTGAATCTCAAGCGTTTTAAGCATCTATAAAACGTTTTTACATTGCATGATACACTCCTTTTTTCTTAGCTGAAAGTGCATTTGCTACTTTAACAAGAGAAAATGCCTCTGCCATCATAAAAACTGCTCTTGATTTACATGTTAAAAGCATGTGATGCCTGCCAGTACCAGATGGCTTTCTTATGCTCACTGTGGGAATGATTACTGAGGAGAGAAAAAAAAGAGTTCCTCTCTCTTGCAAAAGATGGACTTGTCAACTGAGAAGCAGATGTTGCCATACTGCAAAGAGTAAAACCCTTCAAAACTTGCAGCTAACAGTGTACTGAAACAAATTTCATAATCTTAGGTTTGTTATTGATTCCATATTTGCCACACATAGTTTGTAGCTTCAAAATGAGGTTGAAGAAACAATGGCAAATAGTGTAGCTCAGTTTTTGCCAGCGGGTTTTTAATTTCAAATGACATTAAAACTTAAAAAATCAGGCCTAATTTTTACCAACTTGCCTTGAAGCTAGCGCAAGTAACATCTACTAAATAAATGTTTGTATGGCTGTATACTTGTCAATATATTCTTTGTACTGATAGACTAAAGGTGTGTCCGAAATCACGCACTACTGTCAGTGCACTGAGATTTAGTGCGTAGTGCGCACTGCTGTGGGTCAGTGCTGTCCTAAACGGAACACT
>JBBPDB010061257.1:0-10533 GCA_037974465.1 Brachypetersius altus | reverse complement strand
CCCCAGGAATTGGAACGGTACCCCCAAACCCCCCCCCCCCCCCCGTCCACGGCACCACTCCGGGGTGCCTCAACGAGCATTCCCAGCCCCTTATACAGCACAAAGGGAGGGGAGGATGTGGGCATGTCCAGTGCCCCTCGCCACGGCGGAGGCGGAGGAGGCGGGGCCGGCAGGGACATCGCGACTGGGAACGAGGCAGATGTCCCATTTGCCCATTTGGCATAAGGGTCTGGGCAGCCGGTGCGAAGATCGGCCCTGGAGGCAAAACAGTCGGCGGGTAGACTGGTCCTGGAAGCAAAGCGCCCAGTGTGGAGGCCGGCGCTGGAGGCGAGGCACCTGGCACAGAGGCCGGCGCTGGAGGGGTTGATGAGGGAACGGGGCTGACATCCAGGTCCGGTTCGGCCGGAGAAGAAAGGGTCAGAATGTCAGGGTTGCGTCGGGTTTGGGGTAAGTCGGTAAGGTGATGTCCAGGTCTGGTTCAGTCAGAAAGGGAACGGTCAGAGTGTCAGGGCCGGAGGCAGTCAGAGCGAGGACTAGCGTGGTGCCTGAGTCCGCCGTTGAAGACACTATCCGAGCGTCGGGTTACGGAGCAACTAGGTGAGATGGTGTCCGGGTCTGGTTCAGTCGGGGAAGAAACGGTTAGAACGTCAGTGTTGGAGGAAGTCGGTGAAGGGATAGGTGCAGCGTCGGGGTCTGGGTCAGTCGGGGAGGAAACAGTCAGGGCGTCAGAGTCAGGTTCAGTTAAAGCAGAAGAGGCTGTGGCACCCGGGTCGGGACCATTCCTGCCGGCCAGCCCGGCAACCAGTGACGGGTCGGGAGGGTTCCCCCCCGGCGGAGGGCGGTGTGCAGGACCGGCAACCAAGCCGGCTGGATTGACTGGAGCAGCTGAGAAGGCGGCTTGACGGAGGGGAACTGGAGTGGAATAGTGAAGTGGAGTAGGTGTACTAACAAAGGACCCTGCTAGCAGAGATAGGTTGACTGAGGAAGGACTGGTGGGATGGGAGTGGGGCGGAACTGAACTGACGGGTGTGATATAGGAAAGGGCCGCACTGAACTATATGAGGCTGAGCGGCGTTGGGTTGTGCTATATGGGGTGGAGTCGTGTGGAGGAGGTGGAGTGGCTCTGGGCTGAAAGGGGATACGTTGAGTAATACTGCGGTCTCCGGTCTAAGGTCGGGCGGCACTAAATAAGCCAGTAGAGTGCTGACTGAAGGGACCTGTGTGGGGTTAAGTGGAGGGGGATTGCTCAGAGTGGGGCTGAGTGGCGCTGGGTTGGGCTGTAAAAGGTTAAGGGGAGTGGAATTGATCCGGTCGGGGGAGCCTGGAGCTGAACCTGGAGCCATTGGGACACTGAACCGGTTGGTTGTGCGCTGAACAAAGCCTGTAATGGGGGACCAGGGGATGGTGACGTCATCCAGAGGCAGTTTCTGATATGGGAGGGGGGAGGCGACTCTGTCTGTGAGTCGAGGAGAGCCGGAGCTGGCGGCAAGTCGAGGGGAGCCGGAGCCGGCACTGAGTTGAGGGGAGCCGGAGACGGCAGTGAGTCGAGGAGAGGAGGGGTCAGCTGCGTGTCGAGGAGAGGAGGAGCCGGCAGTGAGTCGAGGAGAGGCGGAGGCGGCAGTGAGTCGAGGAGAGCCGGAACTGGCAGTGAGTCGAGGAGAGCCGGAGCCAGCATCAAGTCGCGTAGAACCGGAGCCGGCAGTGAGTCGAGGAGCAAAGGGGCCGGCAGTGAGTCGAGGAGAGAAGGGGCTGGCAGTAAGACGAGGAGAGGAGGAGCGGGCAGTGAGTCGAGGAGAGGCAGAGCCGGCAGTGAGTCGAGGAGAGCCAGAGCCGGCAGTGAGTCGAGGAGAACCGGAGCCGGCAGCACGTCGCGGAGAGCCGGAGCCGGCGACGAGTCAAGGAGAGCCGAAGCCGGAGGCGGTGAGAGCCGACCAGACTGAACTGGGGCCACCGTAGGGAGGCCTGGCCTCACCCGGTTCGTCTTCCCCTTTCTCCTTCTCCTTCTCCGATTACGGGACCTCCCGGTCGACGCGGTTTCTTCCACGAGGAGGTCCGCCCAAGCAACCCGTACCGGGGGGTCCTCCGCACGCCCACTCCAGCAATAAGTGAATTTGTCCTCATCCGAACTCAGGTATGGTGTATAGGCGAACAGTTCTCCCCCCATGCGCATGAAGTTCTCCTCGTCAAAGCTCCAGTCCTCACGGACTCTGGAAGGTTGTTGGGACTTCCCTCTGTGTGTTCTCTGTCAACGGGGTTTCCTTGGTGAGGCTCGGATGGGAAGGCTCGCGAGGAAACCCCGTAGGTCGAATGTCTCAACGTTCTCCGCGGTCTCCTTACTCCACCCGAACTCGGAGTCTTCATGGGAGCTGCTGAACTGGAGCCCTCGCCAAGGGCGAGCCGGCAAGTCCAAGAAGCCCGCTGTGTTGTTCGGACGTGAATATTCTGTCACGACCCGGTCCTGTCCGGGCTGCGGAGTGAGGAAACAAACACCTGAACAGACTTCCATGCTGAGTTAGACTTTTAATTAGAACCAAAACAAAGGACAGGGAAAACAAAACCTGCCACAATTGCCGATAAGTCATGAAGGAACACAAGGGAACGGGACCGGCACAAGCTGAGTATATATTCGCGTGAGGGATAACTAAGACAAACAGCTATTTATACCTTAAGGTGAAGGGAGTTGAAGTGAGGTTCAGGTGGTAGGCTAATTACATGGTGACTAGGTGAAGGTGAGTCAGGTAGAGGGCTAACCACAGGCAATCAGCTGAGTCTAGGTGAGTCTGGGCAAGTCCTTGGTCCAATAGTAACCCCAGTGGTCGTGGGCGGGAATCGTGACATTTTTCTTTTCGCCTGTGTCATTCCTGAATAAAGAAACTTGCTGGGCATGTATACATATATTTATATTGTGTGCAATTGTTGAACTAGGACAGTGGCAATGATATAGTGGTAAAGGTTCAATTGCATCCCTGATGACACGTCCAGTCTGGCCCTCATTTGGAGCGAACATTGGAGGTTAAGCTGGTTGCTCTTCATCAGACTCAGGTTTATCATATACATCAGGAGGAACATTACGCCTGGTGGCAATGTTATGCAAGACAATACAGGATAGTATTATATTGCATGCCACCTTTGGTTCCACCTGCAAGTAGTTAAAGCATGCAAAGCGCCTCTTCAGGACTCCATTTAAGCGCTCAATTGCGTATCTTGTTTTGCAATGAGCAGAGTTGAAGCCTGCCTGGTCAGTTGTATTTGCACCTGGAAAAGGGGTCATCAGTCTACCAATATTATGCCATTTGGTCTGTTGGACTGGAGCTGTCTGCATAGCGCGCTGTTCCTCAGGATACGTGTATCATGGACAGACCCTGGCCACTTCACCCGCAGTGATGATGAGGCCAATGTTGCCCACAAGTTGGATATTAATGCTGTGCCTCAGTTCACATACTGCCACTCCCTTTCATCAGGCGCTTGAATATGCATGGGTACAACCAATAACACCAATAACACCGGGCATGTTCCCCAAAAGAAAGAAACTTTGCTTAGTTTGGTCATGCTTGGGAAATGAATCAAATTCATTGACCAGACTGGCCAATTCAACTTTCACCACATTACTAACAGCTGATTTGTCCACTCCCATATTGTCACCAACAACCTGGTAGAAAGTCGATGAGGCATAAAAACGCAGTGCATTGTTCCTCCTCTGGCTTTTGTGCTGTAACTTTGGCCTGACAAGGTCTGCAATGTACTTGGTATCATCTCTTCCAATCATCTCTTTAATTTGTCACACACCAATTAAGCAACAACGAGCCGAATGGTTTGTTGTGTGTTAAATAACCCCAATCAAGCACAAGGTCTATAAGATCGGTGATAGCTCCACAAATTAATGTATTTATTCTTCTGTTGTTGTTTACATAGCCAGGAGGCTACACTGTGGGTTCCATTTAAAGCACTAGCAAACTGAATTTGGTCATCCTGAAAATGCAGTATTTGGATAACAGCGATCCAAACTAGTGTAAGGCAAGCGTGTAGGAGAACAAACATCGGTTTTAGACTGTTTTACACCGGTTATATTTACTGAAATCAGAGTTTACTGATACACTCTGAGTTCTGAGGGTAAACACAGACAGCACTGAACTCAGTGTAACATCAGTTTGAGATTCTGAGCATTTTCTCCCATTTCTTAAATTCAGCTCCTGAGAAAGAGCATCTCTAATCTCAGCCCGTTCCCAGTTTAAGATCTTCAGATCAAGTCTATTTTCTCTCACTGCTCTGATCTTTATTCAGCTCAGATCATCAGATCTTCAGATCAAGGTGTGAGATGTTATGCTTTGTGTTGCTCTGGATAAGAGCGTCTGCTAAAGGCCATAAACATAAGTGTTAACGTATGTTCGGTGTTCCTGTGTCACATGGAACCAAAGTCCTTATTATAATCTAAAAACAGCTAATAATATTTAAGAATAATAATAATTTATTCTATTGTATTGCTGCTCTGAACTTTCTTCATAACAATGCAAATTTCCCACTTGTGGGACTAATAAAGGTTTATTTTATCTCTTATTACTTATTACATTGTTCCAGTCTCTGTGTCTCTGTGTGTATGTGCGGTCATAACATAAGGAGTTTCCTCCAGGTTTACAATGAGCACTCAAGCCCTCAAGAGGTTTGCGAGAAGAAGGAAGGTGAGGAGGGATAGAAAGGTGGTGACATCATCCATACCTCCTGTCCAGAAATTCAGGAGGAGTCACTGAAGCGTCAGTGAGATTTAACCTGGACTCTGACTGGTCTTAATGAAAAGAGCCTTTAGACTCTGACCCTCATTCCTGAGCTACAAAATGCCGTCAGAGGAGAAACGCGGCTTTAGTTCTGTTCACTTTCTCCTCAGCGTGCCTGATCTTCGCCTGCTCTGAGGTTCAGGGAGTTCTGAGTGAGTCCTGAAGGCTGGGCACTTTGTTAAGGGGTTTATGAGCTGCGGTGGCCGTCGCTGCTACAGACAGACATTAATGACCCTCCCCACCCCACCCCCACTCTCGATGCAGTGAAATGACCACATGGCCTCAGTGTTCTGCAGAATAACTGTATCTGTGCAAGAGAAGTCATGTTGAACCCAATCGATGGATCCAATGTTTATCCAATGAGTCTTGAATTAGAAGATTATGTGTTTATTCCTCAAATTTGTGCATGGAAGAGAAATACAGAACTGTCAAATGGGTTAGGAGTGCAGCAAAACCAAAACATGGTTCCTCCTTACTTCGAGGTTCCGTGTCTTTGGGTCATTTTGTGTCGTTATCATACGTTGGGTGGAATTAGAGAGTTCAAACTGTTAAAAGATATAAACTGCAACAATTTATAAAATGTGTCATCTAAAAGATAAAAGAGCCAAATATTTTTTTGTATTTCTGATCATAAAAACACATTGTGAAAAGGTCAATTGGTTGTGTATATGTGTGAGCGTGGGGGCGTGTGGAAGGGGTGTGTGTGAGTGTGAGGATGTGTGTAGACAGGGTGTGTGTGAGTGTGAGGATGTGTGTAGACGGGGTGTGTGTGAGTTTGGGTGTGTAAATATCTGTCACACTGAGGAGATTAAATGAAAGAAATTTGTACAGATGTTTTACTGACAGGCAGCAAAGTGTCTTAAGATTGAAGGAGCCTAGATAAAGGAACTCCACTCAGCATTTAGCACCACCAGTATACTGATTATCGCCTGATCATCTGGAATCATCTGCTCCTGGTTCTTCACTGGTTCAGGACTTCATGATGCTCTTTGTTCTGCTTGAATGATTCATACATAGGTCTCTGTGTGTCTTAACCAACAGAAACATTCCTCTGAAACCTCTCACTGGAAATGAGGCTCTGAAAGTCCTTCAGGAAGCCTGGAGAACTGTTCTTCAAGAACACACTAACATACAAGAAAGCCTGGATCTCTGGAAGCAGAATATAAAGAAATGAGGGGGGGAACAAAACTTCTGCATAATACTTGGGGGGTGTGGGGACATTTTGGGAAATTAATTTTTAAAAAAAGAGAGAGATGAAAGGACAGACAGCGGAAGAAGAGGGAGATGAGGAGGAGGAGAATGAAGTTCCTCACCGGGTCGGTTCCGTTCTGACTGCAGGATGAAAAGCTTTTTGTTTCACATTAAACCCAAACATCTTCAGAACTGAAAACTCATGAAGGGTGAGAGGACAGAAAAGTGCAGCAGTGTGTTTGTTCCACCTGTCTCACACACACATGATTCCCAGGGCATGCTGGTATTGTGTCTGCCCTGTTTTCTCAGAGCTGAAATTCTGTCATCTCTCCTATAATCCTGTGCTGTAGGCCAGACTGAGCCACTGCAGTGTGTGTGTGTAGGTGTGTGTGTGTGTGTGTGGACAGATGAGTGGGAGGTATTTCAGAGCGATGTGCTTTGTCATGTGTACAGTTCACTATTTCACTGAGGCAGCTGTGTGTGTGTGTGTGTGTGTGTGTGTGTGTGTGTGTGTGTGTGTTGACAAGTTGGAATAAGCCTTTATGAAGGTTTATGTCAGTTCAATGATGACCTTCAGTGAAGTGTTTCCTTGCTTCCTCTGATGAACACACACACACACACACACACACACACGCGTGCGCACAACACCTTGATCTCTTTGTGATGTTCCTCAAACGGTTCCTGAATAGTGTTTGCAGATTCATTCTGCTGAAAGAGGAACTGCCATAGAACAGCATCTCCATAAAGGAGGAACTTGGTCTGGAGTGTCAAAGGAACGCCCACATTTATGCAGGACCCAAGGCTCTCCAGTGGAACATCACCCAGAGCCACACTGTCTTCACCACCTTGCCTTCTTCATATAGAGCATCCTCATCCATCTCTTCTCCAGGTGAACACCACAAACACACACAGCTGTTGTCAGGAAAAACTGGATCAAACTTGGTCAGAGAACCACAGGGTCCTGTTTTATTAAAGCCTCGTGGTCTGATGGAGGTCCCTCTCCCCAGCTCCCCACCTCCCCACCTCCATACTTTTCCTAATGTCTCCACCTTTCAAGTGCTCTGGACTGGAGACTCCCGTTAGCCATGTTAGCTAGCGGATGCCATTTCAGATGCCGTGCAGAACACTGGTACTGTAATGGGGGTTCTCCACTGACTGATTCTGGCTCAGTTCGGTTCAACTCTACTCGCTTTTTTTGCTTTTCCATCACTAAAATCTGGTTCCTGGTACCAGGTACCATTGTTGGTACCACCTTGGCCGAGGTTCCAAACGTGCTGGACCGATACTAAATGATGACGTGTACATATATTGGAGGTTACTGATTGGTGGTCGCTATGGTTATGCCAGTGTTGTTGACTGAACGTATCAGTTAGCATCAGCGTTAGCCTAATGTTGCTGCTTTAAGCCAATTGTCTCAGTTTTGTGTCAATCAGCCACAAACCAACGATAAGAAATAAAACCCCTCTGATTTCATCCATGCTGGCGATTGTAATGATGCCGAGTTGTTTACCTCAGCTTAGGGCCCTCCGCTCGGAATGCTGCTGCTCAGAATGTTTGGTCGCTATAGCAACCAGTTGTAGTGGAAAACTGTAGGTCTGAAACCAAAACTGAACACAGTAGAACCGAACTGAACTGAACTGAGCTGGTACCAGTCAGTGGAGAACCCCCTTTATTGTACTTTAACACCGACTTGCAGGTTGTGCAGTTCGCCTTCTTCCATCATATCCAGTTCTCATGTCAGTTATAGGAGCTTTTAGTGGTGGACAGTCAGCATGGGTCCTCTGACGGGTCTGCAGACCCCAACAGGAGACCAATATACCTCACCCACCCCTCCCAGATAATCAGTGATCTTCTACTGCTGCGACCTTATGTTGGCTCGGATTAGTTTGTGTGTGTGTGGCGAAGAATGCATTTCTCTCTCTAAAGTAAAAAGTAAAGTTGGAAGTCATGGATGGATCTGTTTTTCTCCCTTGGTTGCGGAAAATTGAGCTGGATTTGTTGGATGAGCCGATACAGTGGCAGCGTCCATGGATATCGATCCCTTGGCAGTGGGTTAGATGGGTGTGTGAATAAAAATATCACCTCTCTCTTTTCTTCCTAAAGGGAAGGATGGAGATGATCTGGACTGACCAAAGAGAGGCTTCACAGGTGGAGATCAGATATAATTTACCACCACGCTGGACTCCACACACTAGTGAGGACTTCCATAGTGAGGCTGATCGTTCAAAAAGGCTGGAATCCTGATCAGCCTGATAAGGAACTGCAGCATTGTGTTTATAACACCCACACACACACTCACACACACACCCACACACACACACACGCACACACACACATGCACACACACTTACACACACACACACACACACACACACACTTACACACACACACACACACACACACACACACATACACGCACACACACACACACACACACTGCCTCTCTCTCTCACATACACACAGATACACACAGACTCTCTCTCTCTCTCTCTCTCTCACACACACACACACACACACATACGCAGACACACACACTGGCTCTCTCTCTCTCTTTCACACACACACACACACAGAGATGCATACAGATACATACAGTCACACACCCTCTCTCTCTTTCTTACACACACACAGACATACATACACATAGATACACACACACACACACACACACACACACACAGCCAAATACACTAGCTGAGGTGTGGGCGGAGCCTGTGGAGGAGCCGTGTGGGCGGAGCCTGCAGAAGGCGGAGACTCCTGAGCGGCTTTAAAAGACCACTGGAGCTCCTCCAGCTGTTGGGGTCAGCAGGTCGGCGCGTGTTGAGGGGATTTGGAGGCCGATATCTTCTCTTACCATCAAAATGAAACGTGACCGGGGCTTTTTAATCGACCGGGACCTTAATACCACAGAACCAGATGGTTAGAAGATCTCTGTACAAGAGAACGTGTGACATCACAACCCTCAGCACTTAACACTCAACATCCTGATGATGTAACAACAGAGAGAGAGACAGAGAGAGTGAGAGACAGAGAGAGACAGAAACAGAAACAGAGAGAGAGTCACAGAAAGACAGAGAGAGAGAGAAAGAAAGAGAAAGAAAGAGATGACTACTGTAAGGCCATGTGAGTGTGAAATAGGGCAGTGCGGTGTGTGTGTGTGTGCGCGTGGGGCGAATGTGTGAGCACGCTATGTGTGTGGAGTGTGAGCAGTGTGAGCAGTGTGTGTGTGTGGTGTAACCTCCATTATTACCCCAATCCATCTCTCTAATGCTCAGTGCCGGGGCGAAAGGCTGGCTGGACTATTTTTAAAAAGTCTGTGATATTAGTCACCCGAGGAGAGTAGCTTCATCCCCCACTGTCAGAACCCTACACAGAGAACACGGAACCCGACACAGAGAACACAGGACCTACACAGAGAACACAGGACCCGACATAGAGAACACAGGACCTACACAGAGAACACAGGACCAAACACAGAGAACATGTAACCCGACACAGAAAACATGTAACCCGACGCAGAAAACACGTAACCCGACACAGAGAACACGGAACCCGACACAGAGAACACAGGACCAAACACAGAGAACACAGGACCCGACACAGAGAACACAGGGCCTGACACACACAGCTAAACACACACAGCTAAACACACTTAAACACATACAGCTACACACAGTTAAACACACACAGCTACACACAGCTAAACACACACAGCTACAAACAGCTAAACACACACAGCTACACACAGCTAAACACACACAGCTAAACACACACAGCTACAAACAGCTAAACACACACAGCTACACACAGCTAAACACACTCAGCTACACACAGTTAAACAGCTACACACAACTAAACACACTCAGCTACACACAGCTACAAACACACAGCTTAATACATACAGCCACACACACACAGCTAAACACACACACACACAGTTAAACACACACAGCTAAACACAGCTACACCCACACAGCCAAACACACACAGTTACACACAGCTACACACACAGCTAAACACATAGAGCTCCACACAACTAAACACACACAGCTACACACACAGCTAAACACACACTGCTACACACAGCTAAACACACTCAGCTGCACACAGCTAAACACACTCAGCTACTCACAGCTACACACACAGCTAAATACACACAGCTTCACACAGCTAAACACACACAGCTACATATACAGAGCTAAACACACACAGCTACACACAGCTAAACACACACAGTTACACACAGCTAAACACACACAGCTACACACAGCTAAACACACACAGTTAAACACAGCTAAACACACAGTTAAACACACACAGCTACACACAGCTTCACACACAGCTAAACACACACAGCTCCACTCAGCTAAACACACTCAACTACACACAGTTAAACAGCTTCACACAGCTAAACACACTAAGTTACACATAGTTAAACAGCTACACACAGATAAACACACACCGCTAAATACACACACACACACACACACACACACACAACTACACACACAGCTAAATACACACACACACACAAACACAACTACAGACACATAGCCAAAAACACACAGCCAGA
>JBBPDB010061200.1:0-10536 GCA_037974465.1 Brachypetersius altus | reverse complement strand
CTCTCTTACTCTCTCTCTCACTCTCTCTTATTCTCTGTCTCTCTCTCGTTCCTGACTTTTCCGTATTTAAACCTCGGATTAATATTTACATTTTCTTTAAGGGTAATGTATTAAACTGAGTTCCAAATGAAATTAAATTGATCTGGCAGAACATTTGGAGGCATATTTATGGTTTACACAATAAAAACAGGCATTTGGATAATTTTTAAGGGGGGTGGGGCATTTAAATCTAGATTAATCCAGATTAATCTCAAGATTACAATGAGATTAATCTAGATTTAAAAAAAATAATCTATGCCCAGCTCTACACCTAACATATTATTTAGTATTTATTCATAATATTTCTTTTTATTTTATATTTTATTATTTGTCTACATATGCACAGAAGTTTCCCCATGATTTAATTAATCATGATTTGACTGAACAAAAAGTCTAATTGATGGCATTCACATTTAGTGTGTTAAATAATTTATTGTGTATTTTCTGCAATTTCTATAACAACATTGCAATGTTTTTTAAACATGTATTGTGTTAAAAGTTCTATTAAGTTGAGGGAGACACAGTTTTTTATCTTTAGCCTCTGTTTCTATGCATATTTTTACACATCAAACCAACGAAACAGTCATGTTTATTCAAATGAATCACTGTGCTAGTGTAACAACTGATATGTCTAAATGCATATCTCCTACATAAGCTGACACACCTGAAAACAAACAGTAAAGGAGCAAACATTGCAAAACATTGAACAACCTTGTGTTAATGAGAACATTGTGAGAGAGTATATCCAGCAATGCCTTAAAAGAGTTGTTTGCAGCAGGTAAACCCACCAGCTAGCTAAAACATGTATATATGCAGACAGACATGAAGGTATTTTTTTCTGTGGTCAAATGTCAGAAGGCATTGAGGGGTGGGCAAAAATCATTATTCTTCAATCAATAATTATGGATAAACAGGAATTAAAGAAGTTTGTCTTTTGACTGATGTGATACAGTGGGTTGTGCTTAATATGACTATGGATATAAGACAAAAACTGATTTCAGACTGATTTTAAGAAGATACCAACAGAATAATTCAGGTTATCTAAATGGTTAACTTTCCAAAGATGCAGAACTTTCTGAGATAGTTCATGTTTCTTTACATTTACTGATTAGAGATTAGGCCATTTACACTTGCTCAAATGTAGGTCCTTTGATTAGATTTTGTAAACTTTTACAAAAGTTGTGGGTACTCTTTTCAGGGTAGAATATAGTACTCTTACAATGTCTCAATTGAAGATTGTGTAATGTGACTAATAGTGATTTTGTTGGAAGGACTGCAGTGAGTGATAATTACATTGTTCCAAACAGACAAACAATGAACAATGGAGACAAACCAGTCCAATGTGTTTAAGTCTTTGAGGAAAGAAAAATACCTTTTAAATGACTCTAGTAATTTTCGGTTGCTGTAGGCGGATCTTTTGCACTTCCTGCTGTGTGTGTGTGCATTTCACTGTGTGAACCCTGCAGAACAGTTTATACTGGCAGTGGACATCCAGACTGACCATGGCTTTCAAATTCCTGAAAGCTTGGGATTAGCGTCAAAGTGTGTGCGTGTGCATGTGTGTGTGTGTGTGTGTGTGTGTGTGTGTGTGTGTGTGTGTAGGCCTTCTCAGGGACCAGATCCCCCCCAGGATGATGAAAACATGAACACTTTAACATTGTGGGGCATTTCCCAAAGAAAAGCAAAGCTTTTATTAGAACAAGTAAAAAAGCTCAAATATTTGAGGTTGAATTCATGGATTTACATTTACATTTACGCACAGTAAGGTTTCACTTTTAAAGTTTGTGCACCTGGATGTTTTGGTGCATAAGTCAAAAGCCAGTGATATTATGTTCATGACAAAGAATGTATTAACTTTCATTAACTGACATTTTAAAATCATAACAAACAATTATTTCATTGAAACTTCAAACATGCAACATGCAACTTTAGATCAAACCAGTATATTATAGGCAATGGGACGATATAAAAAAGTATTGGGACACACATGTATAGGCTAGACCTCTTCCTTCCAATCTTAATGCTTCATCATACCAAGACATTTTGGACAACATCATGCTTCCAACTCAGTATGAGGAAGAACCTTTTCTAGTCCAGCATGACTGTGTCCCAGTGCACAAAGTAAAGTCCATAAAGACATTAGCTGGATGAGTTTAGTGTGCAAGAGCTTGACTGGTCTGCTCAGAGCCCTGACCTCAACCCCATCCAACACCTTTGTTGAAATTGTGAACCAGGCCTTCCTGTCTGACAGCAGTGCCTGACTTCATGAATGCTCTACATAATGAATGGGCACAAATTCCCTCAGAAACTGCAAAAAATCTTTTGGAAAGCCTTCCAATAAGAGTGGAAGCTCTTATAGCTACAAAAGGAGGAACAGATATACTGTATATTAAAGTCTATGCATTTAAAAGTGAAAGTGACCATTTGTCATACGTGAACACACCACAGCACACAGCGTGAACAGCACGAAATTTAACCTCTGCATTTAACCCATTCACCAAGTGAAGCAGGGGGCAGCTACGAACACAGCGCCCGGGGAGCAGTGCGAGGGGACGGTACCTTGCTCAGGGTATCTCAGCAGTGCCTAGCGGTCTTGGGAATCGAAGCCGGACTTTCTAGTCACAGGGTGAATGCCCATACCACTAGCCTACCAGCTGCCCCCATAGCATTTGAATGCTATGCCATTCATGTTCATGCTGGTGCAAAAGTCAAAAGAGAATACTTTTGACCATATAGTGTATAAATCAACTTATCAAATATTTATTTACTTTCTTTGGTCCACTTACCTTGTATTTACCCTTGTGACATAGCTTGTGACCCTTGTGTCACACGATGCAGACTAATACTCAATCACGTTACTCTTTTTAGCAACCCATCCCCGTAGATACTACTTACACCTGGGTTTCCTATGTACCCAATGACCACACACACAACAAACCTTGCCATCACACATCCGTGTCCAGAGCTGGGTACCCCCTAGTACCCAGCGACGGGTTTCGTTGTGGGTGAGGCTGAAACGGAACAGACGTGACACCTGTTTGTCCATTTTATTTGCTTCCCTGACTGTATAAGTGCACTTTGTAATTTGCAATTTCAGACTAGTCTATTTGGTATCCAATTTGGCAGCACTATGTGCAGATGTGAAAATAGAGCATCAAAAAAACCATCACCTTCAGAGGTGGTCAGGGATGCAGATGCATTGAGCATATTCTTATAGTGTGTAAGCAAGAGCATCTAAATGCATCCTCAACAGTGGTGAAGCACCTCATTCCTCTGCATTATCTCATGAAAGTGAGTGTGTGTTAATGAAAACACAGATAAGACAGAGGTTGTACTTGCTGGAATATTATTATGCAGAATGCTGTATTATGCAGAATGCTGTACCCAACATTGTGTGTGTGTGTGTGTGTGTGTGTGTGTATTAAGACCAGGTGGTGTTATACTGTTCTAAAGGAAGTGTCTAATCCTCTGTAATCAAACTCATTCCTCACTCTTTCTTTCCGGTGCTGGTTGCGCTTCGTTTTTCCCTCCATTTGTTGCAGTTCTCAGATCAGTTTCTAACAGTGAAGTTTAAGACCCACCCGATGGAAGTCGACGCCAGCTCTGTATTAAAAAGTCTCCGGCACTGTCTGGCCTGATGAAGTGGTCCAGATGTTCCCAGGTTTGATTACAGCATGAAGAAATAGGGCTGGATGGCACACACCTGACGGTTTAATGACACAGAGGCTGCAGACCGTTATTATACACCACATCCTTCAACACAAGGATGCTGCTGGAAATGATATATTAGCCATAGCAGCAAAACAAAGCAGGGTAACAGCCTAAAGCCTAAACACACTTCAATACTGTATTTAAATAGGATCAGTGCTTTCCCAGGGTTGTATTTTATTTTTCAGTTTAATGTCCTGCCAGTTTATTTAATAGCAGCTTTTTCTTTTATGCTGTTTTTTTTATTTAAATGTCTTTCTTCCTTGCCATTTTTTTATTAGTTTATTTTTTTGCATCCCAATAAAACAGTGTGCAAACATGTCAACACCCATTTTCTTCCATTTTCTTCACGGGATTATACAATATGTAATATTTCAAGAGATATAAGTGGTACTGCATGTGTGTGCACAGAGTTGCCAGATTGGGCAGTTTCATGGGTTTGAGTTCGTGAGGAAAAGTTGGAAAACTTTGAGCTCTGCTGTTATGATCGTGGTAGGTTTATACAATCAGTGTTTCTCTGTGGAGAGAAACACTCAAGAAATCTGCAGTATTGACTGTCTTCCAACTTTCAAAGCTTTCATACTCTTTTTTGATTTTGTCCTTGGACTGCACTCATTTTTAGTCTGACATGTGTGTTATGTCCTTTAATTTACTTTGTTCATATATTATCTATTTTATTTGCCTTCTTTTGCATTGTTAAATTTTATGATCCGGTTTACTTGTCAAACTGTCCTTGAGTCGCTTTTAAATAAAATTAATAAATATTATATTATAACGTTATTTGCATGGTATTATCTGACTACTACTTTAATGTATTGCTAGCATAATTAATTAATGTAGGACATGCTGGTCAGGAGTTACTTAATGTCCTGAAATGTTGCTTCAGTGAAAGGATGGTGGATTGCAGAATAACTGTAGAACTTCTGTTTTCTTGGAAAAGACTGTAAATCAATCTTTCTTTTTTAAGGTCAACTCACAGCCGACTGAAAGTGAATAAGGTGAACAGGTGACAGAGTGTGAGCTGCTTTGAAGTATTTTTTTATGGAGTTCTCAGATTTCCCTCTCTAATGGACTCTGACTGTTGTGTAAACAAAACACTGATAGGACAGTATAGGACAGTGCAGCTGCTCTTGCTTTGGACACACACACACACACACACACACACACACACACACACACACACACACACAGAGAGAGAAAGACTTATATATTATTTGTTCGCATATCCAAAAATATCCAGGCAGTCCCTCTAATGATTCAGCTTCTGGGTAATTATGCCCAATGCCAAAGTTTCACTGGACTGAAGGGCATTTGACCCGTGTTCTCTGGAGTGATGGAGCTCCACCTAGTATCTTTGGGATGGCTTACAGTGTTTTTGTCTCTCGCCTCCCTAATGCCCACTAACGGCCCCTTGAAGTCACACGTGAACACTCCATAGCATCGAAAATCTTCCTCATCATTTAACCCATTCACCAAGTGAAGCAGCAGGTAGCCATCAATACAGCACCCGGGGAGCAGCGTGTTACCTTACGTTACCTTGCTCGAGGGTACTTCAGTGGTCCCACTAGCAGTCCTGGGATTCAAACCCACAACCTTCTAAACACAGAGGCAACTCCCTAACCACTAGGCCACCAGCTGTCCCATAGCATTTGTGCCTGAAGGCAATCAAATGCTCCCAGCAATGTTCCCACATCTAATGTAACGTCTCACCAGAAGAGTAAAGTCTGTTGTTTCAGAAAAGGAGAACAAACTCCTGATTTCAGAAGAAGGGTTGAATAAGCAGATGTCTACAAACCCTCCCACATACAATGTACACACTATAATTTCTTTTTAAAGAACTGTACTACACTTGAAAGGTTATTCATGGAGGTGTTTTTTATTAAATTCACACTTCACTCTGTTCACATTATCAAAAAGCAGCTGGCCGACTGCACACACCATTACACATCCAGCCAAGTCACCAAAGCGTTAGCCAAAACCCAGCCATACACACACCATGTAGGTGGCCTCACAGAGAGTCATTTCGCTGGAAACGTTTCCTAAAACACGTCTGTTTCTCCTGAGTAAGTTTTCAGCAAGAAAAATATTGACATTTCTTCATCGTGTCAGACGAGAGTCACATCTGCAAAAGAGGGAAATTAGCTTTTTAAAGTGATAATTTGGAGCAAAGTTCTACAAGCCCCCCGTCCCCAAAATCTAGTCGAGACACATTTGACATCTGATTCTGCTGTATGTGCCACAAAGCAAAGAAGTAAACGTTAGACGCCCAGCATGTCTTGTCTAGTTGACTATGCTTGGAGTAGAGCTTTAATCGAGCTTAAAGTTTTGGTCGGAAGCCGGATACAGCCTGAGAATTTTCCAACCCAGCCTGACTCCAAAACTCAAAATCAAGTTTTGAGTCCAACAAAATTCTGTCTGAAACTGACCCAAACTGGCTAAAGTAGCTATATACCCACACACACACACACACACACACACACACACACACACACATGGCAGGTGTTGTTATACCAGTTCCTGACTTGAGTTTTTACCAAAAACACAGTTGCTACTGATACTCCATATGCCCTCTTGACTTCATTTTCCAGGTAATGCACACAAACTGCCCTCTGTTCCACAAATTCTGTTTTGTATAGAAATTCCACATGTCTGATTTTCACACACTAAAATATTCCTCCAGCTGCTTCTGAAGCTGTGACTGGTCCCAAACCAGATAAATACTGAGGGGGATCCTAATGACTCCCTGCCCAGAAATTCTTTACCCTGTGCACTCACTGGCCACTTTAGGTCCACCAAATATCAGGTATAAATCAACTCAAATTTCAACCACTTTCTATTATCTGGCCAATAATAAGAATTGCATTTCCAGAATTTTAAACCACAGATTTTAATTAGTTGCTGATTTGTGCTAATTTGCTTGTCCAATGTTTTAGGAATTAGACTCTAGCAAACACCATTCTTAAGCAGCTTTAAATATACAGAAGGTTAAAGTCCATCATTGTGTAATTAGTCCCATAACTCAGCAGCACACACTCTTTGCTTAGTCAGCGCCGTCAGCTTCCCATTTATGTTATACAAAGAGGGAGCAGTCTGTGCTGCATTTATGGCCTGATAAAGTGCTGATCATCGACCCAAGTCTTTATCTTTGAGTGTAGTGTGAAGTGAGAAAATCTGTGAGAATTTGGCAACTTTGACCAGAACTGAAAGCATCATGGGGACAAAATAACAAGAAGTGTAAAGAGCCACTTTAAAAACAGAAGTCAGTCAAGATGAAAGTGGATGTAATCCAGGGGAAAGTAACTATGAGTAGGATAGGACTTCCTCACTGAAGCTTTGTGTGTGTGTGTGTGTGTGTGTGTGTGTGTGTGCGTGTGTGTGCGTGTGCATGTCTATTGGGAGTGGGGGAGTCTGCTCCTGCAGTCACAGTGACTCAGCGGTCTGCACTATCAGCCCTGACAATCTGTGAATCAGTGGGAGTGCATGTGCAAGCGGAATGTTCAGAGCATGCCACATAAATGTAATCCTGATTACAGACAGTCACAGTAGACCACACAATAATGACACACACACACACACACACACACAAACTGTGTAACATTACTGACTTTAAAAACCATATATAAAAACCATACACAAGTATAAAACCCAATACTTGTGTGGTTTTGTGCACCAAATATACATATATATATTACATATATACAGTAATCCCTGAGTTTTACGTGGATCAGCATTCGCATTCTAACATAGACGTTTGGTTTGGTTCTCAGAAACAAAAAGTTTGTCAACCGCCATAAAGAGAAGAAGAAGCCTGCTGCAGCATGTAACATGACCCAATTTTCAACAGTTATCTCAGTTTATTTCGAATTAGTAACCTGTTCCCTGTCTAAACATGTGAATAGAGTTATTTCAACATTTCTTTTTTTGTTTTGACTCGTCACATGGTGCCAATGCTCACCGCTAATGCTAGCGGTTTTTAAGCAATACAGTTTTCTGATTCTGATTATTTATTTACCTTTACATTTTCTTTATGGGTAATGCATTAAACTGAGTTTAAAATTAAAGTGTTCTGGGAGCATATTTGTGGTCATATTTAGTGTTTCTGCTGTAAAAATGTGGGTGTTCTTGGAACATGTGTGTGTGTGTATGTGTTTGTGTGTATACACACACTTTCACTTAAGTTTTCTGTTCATTCAGTTCATTCAGTTACTCTCTCCTGGACTACACCCAGTTTCTGTTTGTTATCAGCTGTCCACACTCATAGACCTTACACGCTCGTATTGCTGGTGAAGTTGTTTAAATTGCTTAAATTCATTTTCTTTGCAGTGTATTTCCAAGTACATGCCTAATCCAGGGTTAAATTGTGCTCTTTTGAAATGTTGTCTCACTTCTGTAACTTGCTTCTTGGCTAATATGTCTACTTAAATAAGTGTCAGCACTTTTGTCAATTCCCCACACAAACGCACACACATAAACACAAATGCATGTCTGCACACAAAATTACTATGCATGTCCAGTGGCTCATTCTTTTTCCTACACACATATTATGTATTTTCTTTACTAAAGATAAAAACATTACTTCTCATTTAAAGAGAAATCACAACAATTGTTCAAGAATTCCTGCTAAATTCTACCACTGAGAGTGTTATCCCTCATTTGGGTCACCGTCAGGGCCATCACAAGCCATGGCGGTTTCTATAAGACTTCACCAAGAAAAAAAATACAAAAAATCTTTTAAATTGGTGTGAAACAAAATAATGCTCATAGAAATAAGGTTGCTCTACTAATTTCAGCTCCTCCAAAGTGTTACAGTTGTATATGGCTTTGGTCAAAAAACGTGAAACAGCGCCACCCCAACCGCAGTGAAACAGACAATTTCATATCTAGTAGTTTTTCGAGATTTCAATGGACTCTAATGGTAAATAAGTCTCACCCGTGAAACAAGTGACTGCCTACTGTGATTGGGTAATTCTCTACTTCAAAATGATTGACATAACACTGTGGCCAATCACCGCCTTTGTTTTCACTTCGTTCTATATTATGTACTGAGCACTGACCTAGAGTGTGAGCCTGGAGCTTCATATATAACAAAACGTGTAACATATTATTCACTAGTATTTATTCATAATATTTCTTTTTATTTTATATTTTATTATTCGTCTACGAGTGCACAAAAGGAAGGGCATTAGCTTGTTAGCTTGACTGCTTGCTACTGATCCCCACCACCACCCAGCAAAGCAGGACACTGGTGAAACCCTTGGGAAAAAAAATCCCTGCTGGTATGGCAGAGTGATTAACAACTTCACAAAGAAGACCAGGAGGGTAGAATTAATATAGAAATTAATTATGTACTGTTGAAATAAACATTACTATAATTTGTAAAATATGCACAATAAAATACGTTTTTATATTTTGTAGTATTTTGTATTTTTTACTAACGATGAGGAAATTGAGGGAAGAGCAGGAGAGAGAAGATACATCAAAATATCAGGCAGCAAAAGCAGAACATGAAGGTGAGGTACTTAGGGCAAGAAAAACAAGCTGCCCAGGGTTCATGGTGAGGTACGGAGTTTGTTTCGCAGCGCGCGATGGGGATGAAGGGTGGTTTGTTTCACCAAAAATATTGACCAAGAGCTGCCACTGATCACAAGGTACTATAAAGTCCTGGAGGGTCAAGGAGAGAGATTTTTTTTTTCAAAGTGCCACTATTGTAATACCAATAAACAACTCAACCTTACCTCAAACTATTGATCTCCCAAACAGCTTTGACAGTTGTGCCTGAGCTCCCTTAAGCTCCAATCAGTGTGAAATGGTTCATAGTGGAGAAACTGACTGGTGCCGATTGGAGCCAGTTGTTAAAGTGTCTACAGTGCAAGAAAGCATGACGTTTTAAGGTGCAGGGTAGTGTTTGAGTGACAAGCAGAAAATAGCAGTTTAAGAGAATGATTGTGGTAATCTGTGCCTGGAGTTCAAACTGGCTTTTCCATCATGTTATATGACCAGAAGGATCATCCTTGATATTGAATGGTCAAAACTGAGGTCACTAATGACACCTGTTAGATCTGCAAGAGGTGTTTTACCACACATACTGTGCTCCCTACATATGTGGCAAACATCTAGACGATAACCCACCCAAATGTAACCCAGAATTTCTCATTGTTTTGTCCAGACAACATCTGTAGCATCGCTTGCTACTCTGCTACAATGGTAGAACAATGCCAAAATACACATAGAAGTACATCTGAAGCATTTTTTTTAATATAAAAAGAGCCTGTCACAAGTTCCCATCACTGCTCCCTGATGAATAGTAAGTGCCATTATTCTCAAATTTTCAACAGACTAACCATCACTCAGCCTAACTCACGGCCCCACTGTCCCTCTGATTTAATGCCATAGCTAATACTGTCCTACTACACAAGACCATTACTCAACCATGGCCACGCTAACATCCAACATCAAACCAACCATAACCTTCTGTTCTTGTGAACATGCAGCACTGTCCTACAGCTCCACACTGTGAAGGAAACATTTCAAATTCCTTACTGAGGTAATGAAAAAATGTATATTCAGTGTGTATGTGTGTGTGTGTGTGTGAAATTATCTAATACTGACTGTTGATCTTTTTGAAAATGAGGAAAGGACAATGCTTTACTAGCATTGTCCTTTCCTCATTTTTATTAGTCATTTTAGTGAGAAACAGAATAAAACAACATTATAAAACAATGGGTGGGGTGCAATACATACCCCACCCAAAGCATTGTCTCATAACACAAGTGTGTGTGTGTACGTATG
>JBBPDB010061160.1:0-10537 GCA_037974465.1 Brachypetersius altus | reverse complement strand
TGTGAATTTAATTGGGAGAAAATACAGACGACATATGGATTCGGACACGGACCAGGTTCTGTGTTTGGCATTGATCAACACTGCTGGATTTCAGCTTTGACTAATTTGAAATTTCGGGAAAAAATACCGAGGACATGACCTCGGTGTCCTCAGTGGTAGATACGGCCATGATGAGGGGAGAGTTTGTCCTTATAAACAAGTGACCTTGCAGTAAGGGATTTAACTGGGAGTTTGGGAATCTTATAATTACACTGGAGTAAAAACTCGAGACTACCAACCTTAGATAAGACAAGTTGAGGTATTAAATTCCATACTGACGACTACGGGTCGTGTGATAATGCCGTTAGCAAATCAACTCCGCGAGCTTTGGAGAGGCCGACTGGCCGAAAGGTGCACGACCCGTAGTCTACATATTTTCATTAGATTTTATTTAGACTTACATTAGACTTATTTATTTTCTTTTATTATTGTCTTTTATCTTACTCTTTCATTTTACATTATTCTGCTGTCTTGTGTATTGTGGCAGTTACCAAAAAAGCAATTTCCTCCTGGATAAATAAAGTTTTCTGATTCTGATTCGCTGTGTCACTTTAGTTTGCTGCACATTATGAATTACTTTTATCTGTCAGTATGGCCCGTCAAAGTCAGAGGGCAGAACAAACACTGATCTACTCAAGACGATTAGCTGTTTTGAGTAGATCAATGTTTGTTCCGCCCAGTGAATTTGATGGGACATACTGACAGATAAAATTAATTCATGATGTGCGAAGCTTTCCAAAATGCAATACAATTAATTAACTATGTTTTTATTTCCATTTCATTTCAATTAATTGTTTTTTTTTATATTTAATGACACATTTAAGTAATTATTATTTCCCATTTCAAACAATTAAAGACACATTTAATTATTTAATTATTGACGTATCTATATATTTAATTTTGGCACTCTTAGGGGAATATCTCCAATATTCTCAGTAATTAAAATATTATGGTGTAAACAAAGTCATCCAAAGTGGGTTTGGTGTGAAACGCTCTGTTGTTGAGAAAGTAACCATCAGAATTACAGAACTGGTCACAGTGGTGGTGAATGGAACCAGACATCTGAACACTTTAATACCTTTAAAAGCTCAAAGAAAGATTATTACATGAAATAGTTATGAACACACTGCCTGAGACATCATCAATATTCCATCTAAACACTCAAACAACACACGCGGGTTCGCTGGTTTCCTTCTCACTTTGGATAGTAAATAAAATGGTTATATACTGGTTTGCAACTGTGGTGAAAAATCAGCAAACTGACAAGGATTCTTCGCTCAGAACAAAGACTATTTTCTTCTGCAGAAAGAGAGACCGTTCATACCGGGCCAGTCCCAGTCTAAAGGATTCTCTCAAAACATGCTCTTTGCAGAGGACTCTTATACCTTGTAAAGCATCATTCACATGATCTTAAACTGGGTCGGGTTCACCTCAGTAAGTCGACACCTGATACCCATGTTATGGCTTCTCCCAGGTTGACCACATGCAAACGACCCCGAAACTTTAAAAACATGCACGAAAACTTTAAATAAAAAATAGAAAGACAATAAACTGAATAAACGGTGTGCTGGAAAAAAAAACAAACAACCATAATCATGTGCCATTTGCTCTAATGGTTCAGAGCCGCATATACAACCTTAATCATTTTAGTCAACGGAATCACACTAATATGACATTAAAGAAAGAACCATCAACTGAATATACTGATTTTCTTTTACACTACTCACATTGGATACTAAATAAAGTGACACCAAAACTACTCTGAAAGACTCCGTTTCAAATATTGAATTATGCAAATTTAAAAGACAAAGTAGATGGTATCCATCTTTAGGTGTATGTAAGGAATCCTTTATAGTTATGGGAACAGATGTTTTCCCTAAAACTGTACCATCAAGAACCTTTGAATGGCTTTTTAAAATTTTTTGTACATCGTCCCTCTCGTCAAGCTCCAGATATTCCCCTTTAAAACAAAAAGGCTCTCCGCAGCAAACACCTTCACCTGTGTTGGGAGCGGGCGGGGCCTGGCTGTGAGAAGTGCCCAGTAAGGCAAGCCTGTTTGGGGTTGCAAACTCACGGGCTCTGGTTTTCCCTCTGGAAGTGACCATGAGTGAGGAAAAAAATGAAAATACCCAAAACGGTGCTAGGAAAAGCGAGAAAGATCAGGTTGGGCTTTCTCAGACTCTCTGACTGTTGGTCGCTGTTGCTTTGTATTTTGTTTTATTTTTTAACTCGAGTTGAAACCAAGCAGGAAGAGCAGGATGGGTGTTTATCCCTCGTCTCTGAAGAAAATATTTCCAGGGAACAAGGACAAACATGAACAAACAGAAAGTAATTGATGGATGCAGGGCTGGACTGGGACAAATATCGGCAAGGGCATTTTGAGCCGAGGCCGGCCCACCAGGGGAGGGGGGTGCTGTCGGGATTCCGCGGGGAGGCCCCTCTCAGTATCGTTCTTCGGTTTTCGCGCCAGCCGAAATTTACCTGGCCGGCCCAAATTTACCATCGGCCCACCGGGAATATGTCCGATACGCCCGATGGCCAGCCCTGGGTGGATGATGCTTTTGCTCTGAATTATAGGAGAGAGTCTTACAGGGAAGGGAGCTTTATGATGATGGATCATCTGTAACCTGCAGGACAGTAGATCAGAACAGGCTGAGACTATCTGACCCCGAAGCTTCACAGCAATACTAATGTGTACTTCTATTGATGCGTGTTGCTGCAATTTCCTGATGTTCTCAATTTGTTTTTCAGAGCTGGATCCCAAAGATCATAAGGAAGAAAGTGTGTACAACATTTTTGGAGGAAGCACACAGGTATGGAGACGTGTTCTCTCTCGTTTTTTTTCTCTCTCTCGACCGAAACATGACCTCAGGGCAATTAAGGAATTCGGCTTAATTTATGCAAGCATGCAACATGTAAGAAAAACACACTAAAGAGTTTTTAAATATAGTTTTTATTCATTTCCAAAGTTTGCCCTCAGCTGGCTCAGTCTTTTGATAAATGAAGGGTTTTGTTCCAAAGTGCTTTTTAGTCCACTTTTGTTGTTTTGTTTTTTTTTTCGTTATGTACATTGTTTCTGTTTATCAATTTTTAAAGGTATTACAGCTTTTCTATCTTGTCCTGTTGTTTATTTTGTCTGGATGCCCCTAAACATTCATACAAATGGTGTGACAATTGGAGGGCTGGACTGTTGACTCTGTTCACTTTCTCACTGTGTTGATGAACCTCAGAGAGTCAGACAGTGTTGCAGGAGCGCCCGTGTCATGGCTGCTGGATCGGTGTGTTTCAGCTTAGCTCCTGCTACCCCAGATTAAAAGCTTTTTTGTAAGCTTTTTTTTTTTTAACCTTTATGTGTAGCCAACAAAGAAATGTGGTCCATTATAGTCATGCGTGAACACACCATGGCACACAGTGTGAACTCTGTTTTTTAACCCATTTACTAAGTGAATCAGTGGGCTGCCACCAACAAGGGGTGCCCCCTGGGAGCGGTGTGTGGGGACAGTACCTTATTCAAAAGAACAGTCTAGTGATTCAAACTCACAAGCTTCTGAGCGGCTGAGCAAAGATTGTTAATGTTACCATATTGGAGTAGCAACTCAGCGAGGCATGGCTTTTTCTTAGCTCACTGAAATGAACACAAAACAGTATTTTGGTCTGTTGGTCTTTGAGCAAGCTGCGTATGATTAGGTGAGTTAGTCTAGTGGTATTGTCTGTGGTGTATAGCAACGTTGGTCTCTTTTGTTAATCCTATTGGAGCTCATATTTTTTGGTGTATCTTGTTTCAGTTTTGTGTTTGGTATCTCTGTATCTGGTTCTGAGAAAACACCCCAGGATGTTATTTACAGTAACAGCATTTGTCAGACACCCTTACCCAGAGTGACTTACAAACATTAGTTTCAGGGACCATCCCCCTGGAGACAGTGAAGGTTAAGCAAACAATGGTAGAGTGAGAGTGGGTGGGGGGTTGGGTTGAACCTGATACTTGGTGGTCAGTGGGTTCAAAGACTAGTGTTTTACCCGCTAGGCCACTGCCACCCCGTAATATACAGCTATATATTTTAATGCTACATATCCTGTTGACAGTATCCATACTGACTTATTTTTCAGGTTTTGTATTGCAGTTCTATGGGAGATTTAAAGTAAATTACCTAGGCAAAAGATTCAGCAGTAGATGTGAGTAATATGGAACTCCATGATAGTATGAGTGTGACAAATGTTACACTAAATACGAAGGGCTTCAATCATGTTATTAAACTGTGTAGTTCTGTCACTACTGAATAAAAGATGATATTAAAATGATCATGCTTCAAGAGACACATCTCACAGATTTGGAACATTCTCTCACCCAATATCAATGTACAGGGCAGACTTATTTGTAAAATATGGCAACCAGTCGTAGACTGCCTGCAAACTAAGGGCACGGCTTAATTTCTGTGGGATCCTAAGATAATAAATATCATGAAGACTATGGCTCACCTTATTTGTTAATGTCGTCATATCGTGTTCAGATGGTACTGCAAACTTACCAGTATGAAAAAGAAATGCATAAATCTTATACTGCTGGAAACAAATCTTCCACATACCACAAAAGTGGCCTATTTCTCATTTTCCTCATGTGTGAATAAAGCACACATCTACAATGCTTATGTTGCAAAACTATATATGTATGTATTTAATATGCATTTTACATGCAGTTTGACTTTCCATATTTAAAGGACAGGCAGTACTTTATTTGCTTAGGGGACCGTGTATCAGGAGTATATGATCATTTTGGTGTACCACAAGGTTCTGTGCTTGGCCCTCTATTCTTTTTATATATGTTGCCATTGGGTAAAATTACTGCAGAGCACAGAGTTTCCATAGCTATGCTGATGACACACAGTTATACATATCTGTAGGGTCAGAGGACACCAGTGCGGTAGATAAACTGGTGAATTTTA
Source organism: Brachypetersius altus (assembly GCA_037974465.1). Taxonomy (NCBI): domain Eukaryota; kingdom Metazoa; phylum Chordata; class Actinopteri; order Characiformes; family Alestidae; genus Brachypetersius; species Brachypetersius altus. Next base: position 5,558 of record JBBPDB010061160.1, on the reverse strand, counting down.
TTTATGAGCATTGTTAGCTGGATGAGTAGAAATTCTCTGAAATTGAATCAAGACAAGACTGAAATTCTCCAATAAAAATATAGGAGTTATTCTTGATTCTGAGTTTACATTCAAAGCACACATTGACAATGTTGTGAAGACTGCCTTCCACCTCAGAAAACATTGCTCATGTCAGAGCATTTCTTAACCTGCAAGATGCTAAGAAGCTGACTCGTGCTTTTATCTTCTCATGTTTAGATTATTGTAATGCACTCCTTACAGGACTGCCTAAATAAAACAACTGAAAGACTATAACTTGCAGATGCACGAGTGCTTACTCACACCAGAAGATTTGAGCACATAACGTTTATTTTAGCAGATCTACACTGGTTTCTTTTAGAGTTGATTATAAAATCCTTTTTTTAGTTTTTGAAGTTTTAAATAGGCAAGTACCTTCATCTATTTCAGAGTGTCTGACTGAGTATGTTCCAAATAGATCATCAGGTTGCAACTTGCTAAACATTCCAACAAGCTGCCCATAGATATTCGTCAAGCCTCCTCCCTCAATATTTTTTAAAAAGCGGCTAAACACATTTTTTTTAAACCTTGGCTTTTAATTAGTATTCACTATTTTATATTTATATGTATTAAATGATTTTTTTTATTCTTGTCTTGGATGTTGATTATTATTTATTATTTTACTTTGAGCTACATATAAATGTATGAAATGTATTATTATTATTAGTAGTAGTAGTATTTTAGGAGTATTTTTGAGTATTTCATTCTTTTTTTTCTCTGTCTGCAGTGATGATGACCGGTGTCAGTGTGGGGGCGAGCGTTCGAAGCACAGCTCTGCAGCTTCCCGTGATTTTTTTGGCTCTGCTGTGGTCAGTCAGTGGGACTCGGCTGTGCACACATCTGAGTATCCCACCGACGCCTTCGGAGAGCTGGCGTTTGCTGGAGCCGGACGCAGACACAGTAACGTATGTAGCACACACATAAGCACTCATATACACGCATACATTCAGTCACGTGCAAAATTTGGACCAAATGGATCAAACGATTGATCAGGTTTTGGTGATTTTCTGAGTCAAAATAAGTGCACACCCTCTAAAGAGAACACAGGTTTGACTCGCCTCAGGTTTCTGGCTTTTGAGTCACCTTCACCCAGATTAACCAGAGACTTCAGAGATGTTAATGGGGCCTTTTTACTGCAAACTTTCTGCTTTATAGTAAGCTGTGCAGGATGACAGGGGTTGTCGTCCATATGCGTGTGGTAGAAATATTGGATGTCTGTTAATCAAGTTTGTCTGAAACGTAGGTACGCACTTGACATCCTGTGTTTCTCTGTACCAGCAGCATGCCTACACAGCATCTCCAGGTGCAAATAGTGGAACACGTCTTCTATATGGCATTTTTTCTTCAGATTTACAGCACAAAAATAAAACAAAATAAATGGGGTTTACATTTTTTAGGGGGTGAGGGGGTGGGATTGTATTTTGTTGATTTCAGTTAACAGTAATAGTGCCTTAAATTATACAGAAATGTGTTCCATGTACAGGGTGTGCACTTGTTTCCCAGAAATTAGAAAGAGATCTGGTGATTGAAAGTCACTTAACAGTCAAAAGTTTAATGGGCAGCAAAAATATAACATTAGATTCTGCACCTGTGACAAAGAACATTCTGCAAAGTTGTACAAAAGAACTGTAACTGAATTACTGTGACTTTGAGCTTTACACCAGTATTGGTTTTTATAATGGATCTGCAAACCTCTCACCCCTCAGTGGCTTCATGAACAGAGTTGTAAATTAAGTCAGTTTCAAAGCATTCTGTCATGTTTGGCCCTGAGAAGATGTACACACAACTTCGTTGAACACGGAGGGGTTTTACTCCTTAGCAAGAGTCGCGAGGAAACACAAACCTCCTCTGTGTGTCACAGCCACACGGGTAGATTCCAGAGCCTGAGGGCAATAATGATTCAGTCCTTTTCACAAGGAAGTTGTGGCAGACGGATCGATCTCAGTATTGAAAAACATTGATACCAGTGTTGGTATTAATATTGATTGATACCAGTGTAATGAGATCTATACTGTAGTCCAGTCACATCATGGAGCGGCACACTCTGCTCTTCTCCCCCGTCCTGTGTTTTGATCCTGTGTTTTGATGTTGTACTGTCACATGAGCGCCACTGCGGCAGATATTAATGGATGTTTTGACATCGAAACCATGCCAAAGCTGTAGGAGAAGAGTTGCCATATGCCAGCTGTAATAATAATAATAAGAATAAATGAATAAACAAATAAATAAAGAGATTCATTACATATTTAAACTTGAGAAGAACAGTAGTGTGATTGCAGTAAAACTAGAGGCGGTTCCAACAGTTCTGACTCACCAACTTTCTCCAGAATGGAACAACATTTCTGACCAAACCGGCTCTGAACCTCTTTGTTTACACCGAAGACAATGAATTATGGGGGTATTTAGAACGTAAGTGCTGTTCCCTTTTAAGTTGACATATGGGTGGGACATATGCAGGTTATAGATGAGGTTAATGGGAGCAACTACAGATTTCTTTTTACAGTAGGACTCTTCAGCAGTCCTGCTATGACTGAAAAAAAAACAAAAAAACAAATTTTTTTTCTGTCCCCAGTTTCTGCGTCTCTCCTGTGACACCCCCGCCTCCCTGGTCTATACCCTGATGACGGCACACTGGGGGCTGTCGCCACCCAACCTGGTGGTGTCTGTGGTGGGCGGGATCTGCCAGAAGAAGGTGATGAGCTGGGTCAGAGATGTGCTGAGGCAGGGCCTGGTGCGGGCAGCTCAGAGCACAGGTGACCACCGTCCTCAAGCCTGCTGCGGTGGACTGCATGATATCAACAAACTGTTGTGCACCAAGTTTCTAGTTTATCAGGAACACCTTTTTATAAGAAATGCCCACCAAATAAGTGTAGTATCAGCCCAGTTCTACCACCATACACCGGTGGAAAGGTACTGCCCAACACTGACCAGGTTTACAGTCAAGGCAGAGTGTGTGGCACTGGTGTTTCTGGGTTTACACTGTGAACAGTATATTAAAATACCCTGCGTATGAAGGTGAACTCTTGATGGCACATACTTTCTGCTGTATTGTTTGACCTGTTTGATCTTGATTAGAGTCAGTCCCTGATCTGTCTTCCACAGAGACTCTGAATGGAAACTTTTTGATAGATCAGGAACGTTACATATAAATTCAAAACACTGTTACATTAACTTTTACTGAAAGGTTTCTGTAAGGTTCCTTTTGGGGGTCCAAAATTATGAAACCGTAATATCTGTTGATATACTGGCATTTTTGATACTGAGATTACACTGATCGTCCTCTTCTCTGTTATCATTGTGCATTTCATTTGAAGTTAATGAGATTTCGAAATGGCTTCAGTTAGCTGGTTCATTCCATAGCCATTTTGTTTGAACGTTATCTGGTTTGTAGGTCAAATTAAATAAGGAGTAATCTTTGCGTTATTTAAAATTCTGAAGGAGCAAACGAGAGCAGTGCTTAAAGTTATCATTCAGAGTGAGATGCTATTTTATTGCAGAGTGTTTTACCATATTGTTCAGTGGTGGGGAGTTGGAAGCCTCAAAAGCTCCCTCACTGAATGTTACTGCATGAGATTGTTACGAATACACTGCCTATAACCCTGAAGACTTTTGCCTAAAACATGCAGTATGTCTTAATCCATTCGTGGTTCCGCAGGGCTTGGCCTGTGGATACTGAGAGGTCTTGCAGAGTCTTTCTGTACACTGCGGGCAGTTTTCAGGTTCTGAGTGTGATACGGGTCTCTCTCAGGTGCGTGGATCATGACGGGTGGTCTGAGGGAAGGTGTAAGTCGCTGTGTGGGTGAAGCAGTGAGGGATCATGTAGCTGCGGCCTCTTCCACCTCCCAGTCTAAAGTGGTTGCTCTGGGCGTGACGCCCTGGGGCCTGGTGTCCAACCGCCAGCAGCTTATCAATGCAAAGGTAGAGTGATGAACACACACACACACACACACACACGGATCAGTAGTCTGCACCGTTCCCACAGACGAGCTTCTGAAACTACTGAAAAAGTTCATGTTCTTGTTGCATTGAAATGCAATTCTGACCAATTTTCACCGTCAGAAATGCCTTCAGTAGACAGGGGAGCATCAGAACAGGACCAGTGGTCCAGGCTAGGCCACTCCATGATCTTAATGTACTACTTTAGCCACTCTTTTGCAACCTTGGCAGCATGGTTTGGGTAATTGCTGTGCTGGAAGACCATCCACAACCCATCTTCAGTTGCCCCACCCTCAATGTCATCCTGTACCCATAGAAGAAAAACATCATAATGTGCGGATGGTGTTCTTTGGGTCATACTCAGCATTTCTCACAGAGCTTGATTTTGGTCTCATCTGTCCACAGCACTTTCTCCCAAGCCTTCTCTGAATCATTTAGATGTTCACTGGCAAACTTAAGCTTGACTGCACATGTGCCTTCTTGAGCAGGGGGGCCTTGAGGGCACAAGTTTTCAATCCCTTATGATGTAGTGAGTTAACAATGGTGCTCTTAGTGACTCTGGTTCCAACTGCCTTCAGATCATTACAAGCTCCTCTGGTGTAGATCTGGGCTGTTCCCTCCCCTTTCTCATGATCACTCCAGACAGAGGGAGCTCCAGACAGAGGGCAATTGATGGTCATTTTGTATTTCTTCCATTTCCGAATAATTGCTCAGTCGTCACCTTCTCACCGAGCTTTTGCTGATGGTCCTGTAACCCATTCCAGCCTCATGCAGAACTACAGTCAGGTCCCTGACATCCTTTGATAGCTCTTCTGTCTTGCCCATGGTGGTGGAGCAGTTGGGATGCTCTGTGGCCCGGTGTGCTTTAAGTTAAGATCAGGAGTATCTGTAATTGATAGGGGATCGAATACATAATTGATTTGCATGTCATTGATTGAAATAAGTAACGTGGTTTTTCTTGATTTTTGGTTGATATTCTATCTCTCTCCATAAAAATGAAACCACCCTATAAATTAGAGGCAGTTCATTTTTGTAAGTTTGCAAACTTGCAAATTCTGCAAAGGATCAAATAATTATTTTCCCCACTGTATAGAATCTCTCCTGTTACTCTGAGAGAACTAAGAGAACCACATTCCACCATCCTGTCTTTCAGGGCAGTTTCCCTGCAAGATATTATGTTCAGAAAAAATCACAGGACTCCTTCGAACTGGACATTAACTACCAGGCCTTCCTGCTGGTGGATGACGGGAGTACAGGGCACCAGGGAGGTGAAACGAACTTCATCACAAACCTGGAGGACCACATATCACATCAGCGCACTGGACTCTGGGGTGAGGGACTCTTACATGATATTAAAAGTGAAGTTTTCTTGATATGTTTTTTAAGGCCTGGACATGAACATTTAAATATTTTTGAAAACTAAAAGTAGGTGCTTAAATATGAGCCTTTTTTTCCATTTTCAGCTGTGAACCTATTTACCTTTATTCTTTGATAAATAGGGAGTAACTAGAAACTGAGAGGAAGTCAGGTGCTCTGTCCACGAATTTCATTCCTTATTCTTTGGT
>JBBPDB010061130.1:0-10539 GCA_037974465.1 Brachypetersius altus | reverse complement strand
AGAGAGGGAGGGAGAGAGAGAGAGAGAGAGAGAGAGAGAGAGAGAGAGAGAGAGAGAGAGAGAGAATAGTAACATGATAACAATTCTTATTTCAGTAATGACTTGGCCATAAATTGGCCATGACCAGGAACATTTTAACACTATTTTGCTCTATAAATGCCCGGACAGTGTGTAGTTTTCTTGAGGTCAGTCTGAGCTGCTAGGCCTGAATTTAGAGATGGAGCTCCTGAAACTGCGCAAAAACACACTTACCATATTCAACCCCACTCAGGAAAAACAGCAGGCCAATTGTGAGGAATGACAGTTCCCTCTTACGCCGGTAATCCATCCGCACAGGCTGATTTTCCCTATGTTTCACGTCCTGGGCTCCATTTCTCTCCAGTGTATGTTTTGTGAAATTCTCTCAAATTACAAACGTGCTGTTCGACATTAGAGGCGCGGCGGCGCGGGGGCGCCAGCAGGGGGCGCTGCGTCGGAGTCTCCCGCTCCACACAATCCACGCTGTCCCTGCACAAGAAAAATATCGATTAAAACACTAATTAAAACTTTTTCTCCTCTTGAGCCTTTTTCAAAAGCCGCAAACTCACTTTCTTCCCGATATGTTTATGCCCTCGCTGTTCTGAGACACTCCGTCTCTGAGGCTCTGAAACTTTAGCCCGAGCGCTAGCCCGGTCGGCCGCTGCATTATTTATACTGTTAAAATAAAGATGAGGCGGAATTCAGTTTCTAAACAAGCTTTAATTTCGTCTACTTTGGTAAAATAACGTCTATTTTAAAAAAAATGTCTACATAGATTAATTTCTGAGTTCCAGAGAAACAGGCTCTGTTCACAGTGGTGGTGACTGAAACCAGATTAGAGTTGTCTCTAAAAAAAAACCAGAAAATTATTACATGAAATGGTTATGAACACACTGTCTGATGCACGGGACATTGCTTTACAACAGTTTTGAGTTAATGTATTACTATAGCTTACTATACTATACAGTCAATAGCATTATGATGCCTGGCCATTTAATATGGTGTTGGTATCCCCTTTCAGTTATAACAGCTTCCTCTCTTCTTGGAAGGCTTTCCACAAGATTTTGGAGTTTCTAGGGGAATTTGTGTCCATTCGTTCTGTAAAGCATTTATAAGATCAGACGCTGATGTTAGACGAGAAGGTCTGGCTTACAGTCTCCGTTCCCAAAGGTGCTGGATGGGGATGAGGTCAGGACTTTGTGTGGTCAAGAATGTCAATTAAGAGGCCTTCCCCAAATATTTGTTTAATTTGTTCAGCTTTACTACCATTTTACCATCCTAAACATTACATATAAACACTCAGAATACACACACGGGTTGACTAGTGACTAAAATGTGACTAAAATGGCTATCCTTGAGCTCTTGACATTGCAATGTCTGGTTGCATTGACCACCACTGTAAACAAAGGCAATGCACTATTTCACATAAACCACTCTGATCTATACACATGAAACCAGTGACTGATCTATTGTGTTTGTTTTAAAATTCTCCTATAAACACTGCATTCTCCACTCAGCCCCTGCTGATGCTAACATTCCATCATAGCATGTTGAGTTTGCCTAGAAAGATGCCTAGCATAGCAAGTTCATAATGTTCCATTATCCAATAAACAACCTTTAGATCTCATTTTGCATTCAACCGCAGGATCCTAGTAGAAAATGACCCGTCAGAATCAACATTAAAGTGCCTCCAGGCAGAAAGTAGAAGGGCTCAGCTGCTCGTTCTAGCCTGCTGAGTTTAAAGGTGAGATTTTATCACGTCGAACAGTGTACAGTAGGGTGTTTGTGATGTTTTGTTTGTTATTATTCCCCCGGAAAGTGACAAGGATCTGATTGAAAGGTATTTGTAGCGTGCTAGGCCCATTTAGCCCTGGCGGATGACAGGCAGAGCCCTACAGTGTTGGTATTGTTTTATATCCCTAATTCATGAATAATGCATATGATTTTCAATTAACGGTTCATGAATTATGCAAGCGGCTGTTGCATTGAAAAAGTGAAAGTAAGGAAGTTGTGTCATTCTGTGATGTCTTTACCATCTTTGCCAAAACTGTCCTCCACCCTATGGATCCAATACGGGTCCTGAAGTGAGCAAATATGGAAAGGAGACAGCGGAGGATACACCTTTTGGGGTAAGGTGTTACATTAAAATAAGATTAGATAATATCAAACAAACCTTTATTAATCCCACAAGTGGGACGTTTGCTTGGGCACGGCAGAAAGTGGACAGTGCAAAGTTAAGAGCAGCAAAATTAAGAAAAACAATAGAATAGAATAAAATACCATGTTGCTGCTCAGTATACAATAAAATGTTCAAATGTACAGTTTTAAAAAAATAAAAATAAACATGTACAGTACAGTATAAACTGTATAAATGTGTACAGTATCTAGGAGTATAAATATGCATAAATCTGTACAGTAAAAATATACATATAAACTGTAAGTAAGACTAAATTGCACATTTAAAAGTAAGGCTAGATGTAGGCTTGGGCAAGTTGCCTGCATGTACACAGTGAGTATATGTTTATAAGTATATACAGAGTGGATGTATAAGTAGAAATGAGAACACTAGATACACAATGGAGTGACAGGCCTTGACAGTTATGTTCCTGTATGCAGTTTAAAATGAGATTTCCCCCCCTAGGTTGGTCTACAGATACTTTTCCAGAGGTAGTGTGCTTTTTGAGGACATTTCAAAGGTAAACTTGAAACACAATTTCCATAAATCTGCACCCTATGGTTAGCAAACATTTCAGCGTTCCACAGAATGCTGCCTACCTTCCCCTCACACTTACAGGCTATTATATCAGTTACAGCTTCATTGCAGGTCCACCTTGGTATGTGTGCAGGTTAGGGGTGTTTTAGCAGGTCAAAAGTCAATGTATGGTATGGGAACAGGGCCTCAGTGACAATATATAAGATGTATATGAATATATAAAATATGCAATATATTGGAAATGGATGTTCAGCTGCATTTTTGCTGTTCAATAAACTTCAAATGCCAATATCTGCTTCAGATTTTCACAAATATTTTTGATTTTTGTTCTATTTTATAACTTTTTATATTTTATAACTTAAGCATAGACAAAGATGTCCATGCAAGCACCTTTACCTCTTTATTAACTCAGTCTTGGGCTGTACTGTGTGTATGCTTGGGGTCATTGTTTTGTTTATCTTCCTTTTCGTGGTAGATAAGATTAAATTCTCCCGGTAGGTCGCAGCATTTGTGTGGTTCTCAATAAAGGGCATCCCAGTACTGTCTGCAGAGCGTCCTATATCAGGATGCCCCCACCTTCGTACTTCACTGCGGGTGTTTATGGGATCATACTCATAAACCTTCTCTCCCAGTTTCAGGCAGAGGGTTGCAGCAGAGAGAACTGCAGTCCCTGGTGGTTTTCAGGTCACCCTGTAACTCTTTCAGAGCTACTGCTACCTTCTCTCTTATCTTCCTTATCACTGGAAGATAAGAGCACTGCTCCTGCACCTTCACCACAGTTTCTGCTTGTCGTACTGAATATTCCCAACCAATGGCCATATCTTTAAAAATGACACCAGGTGCAATATATAATAAAATGTTACCGGTATATATTTTATTTTTGCATTGTGTTCTGTTATTGACGTTAATGTATGTTTTAATATTGTTTGTGAATACTCTGTTTTTTGTTTTTTTTAAACATACATTTTAATGTTATATTTGCTTCACGTTCACATTAGGTGTGTGAATTAATGAATAATTAATAATAAAATTAGTATGAATAATAAAACCGCAAACAAACAATACAACCAAAAATGGAATATTTAATTTCCTTCACTTTGAAAATAAGACAAGATTTCTCCTCATTGCCCTGCGGTGGACGCCAAGGGTGAGTCGCTGCCTTGCGCCCATAGAACCCAGGATAGGCTCGAGGAACCGCGACCCCAGTAAAGATTAACCGGTTACGGAAAATGAATGAATGAATGGCTTCCCCTCATTGACATATGGAGTTAGGGTAACTTTCTGGTGTGCCAAATTAAACAGCACCCTCTGCACCTCAAAGGTACGACAAAAAGGTAGTAAGTGTGTAAAAACTACAAAATCCTGGCGAATGGTCCACCACCTAAATAACAACTGAGTGGTGGCTCTGAGTAAAGAGGGGAACTCCATAAACCTGCAAAATGGCCCATATTGTTGGTGTTTCTGATAAAATGGCCAACAACTCAGTGTATCATAATTGACGTAGATCTGCATAGTTCATGACCCAGTGGGAGTTCACCAGAAATGAGTAAACTGCCAGTTGCGATAATGGTCCCACTGGTCATAATTACTGCCTTGCCTGGCAATGACTGTTCCTATAGAAACCCCCTGCCTGTAGGACCTAAGCCAGGCAAAAACAGGCCGCTCCCAAAACGGCCACCATGGCTTCGTTCCGACCTGTGTGTGTTGGAGAAACCCGGGCCCTTTGCTGCTCCACTTGATTTGGTTCTGGAGCCTTTTTCCAGGCTGACTGGGGTCCAGCAGGCATGCTCGTGAGCCAGTCCCCTCGAGGATCATTCAGCGTCCCCGTTCACATCAACCTGCACAATGTTCGGCGGCGACGGACACGGTAAGGGCGGGGTCGCACCCTCTCCACCCTGTCTGGCTTCATTTACATCCCCCTTTATTATCACCCGCTTCACGGACACGGGTTTAGCTTCTTTTGCTTTTGCCCTCAGAATTTAGCATCATGACTCACCTGAAACGTGAGGATCACACAGTTTCATGCAGAATGTGCTCTGAGTGTTTTCGCTCATCAGCTTTGTGAAGGTGTACTCATGCTTTGAGCATATGAGTTTATTAATTTTGCGCAAATTAAAGGCAGAAAAGTAAGTTAAAAGCCAGTTCTACAGTTCTGAAAGTGCGAATCTGTGTGTATATAAAGTTGAATTTAGCTGATTTTAAAGAAATGTCATATAGTTACTGCAATTAAGGGAAAGTCAACATTTTTTTATTTCTGTATAATACAGCGCTTGGTGTTTTCTTTTAGGTGTAAAAATAATTAAACATAGAGACACTTAGACTCTAATTTCTTTACAGTGGTGCTGAATGGAACCAGGGGTCTAAAACCAAAATATGGCATTTAAATGGAGACGAATCTGAAGGAATGAGTTCTGCCTACATGTGTTCCTTTAAAAATACATTATAGGCCAAAACCTAATAATATCAAAAATATTATTAAAATATCAGGCAGTGTATTCATTAATAACTTTCAGTGAGGGAACTTATAGAGGCGTTTAGAGTGGTGGTTCCATTCACCACCACTGTGAACAATGCAGACTCTGTCATTTTGTCCAAAACGGAGCATTTCACAAGAGAATAACTTGTTAACAAATTGACCTCTTAATTATGCTACTACTAATGCATCTGAACTGTTCTTGGCCTGTGTAGATTTAACCCGCTTGTATACCACATCCCATATGTCGTATATCAAGCGTGTAACAGTCATTAACATGTGTTTCATCTTGTAATCAGTAAAGTAATTGGTCCTACCATTAGTTCTTCACATCCACGGGACCATATAAAACACCCACTCCTCATCCATTCAACAGCTCAGCTGTTGATGGTATTGGTGCAGCAACAGCGAAGGCACAATTTCCGGATAGTTTAAGCTGAGGAACAATCTGAAATAACTGAGAAGTTGACTATGAAGGAGTATATTGACAGGGCATAGCTATAATATATACAGGTATGAGTCCTTGTAATGTTTTAGAAAAACAAAGCCACATTTAACTCGACTCTGTAATGAACTGGGAGGTGCTAGGACTGGAAATCATAATCTCTTTTCTTTATATCAGTTAATAATTAGGTGGCAGCATTGTAATCAAATTGTAAATGAGCAAGCAATGTTTTATTGACCCCAAGCCACAGCGTATTACAATCCAACTGGGAGGTATCAAAGGCATGAATGACTTTTTAGGATCGAAATGGAAAACAAAATAGGGCCCAAAATGGACCCCTGTGGAACACCACATCTTATAGTGGCAAATGTTGACTAAAAGTGTAAAATTTTTAATATAAGGAGTAAACCAAGACTCCCACAGAATGTTCCAAGTGCTCACTAAGAATACAGTGATCACTGACATCAAAAGCAGTGCTGAAGTATAGCAGAACCAGGACGAAAGCTGATTGAAACCTGCTCAGGCTGTTTATGTAGGGGGTGTTGGTTCTCAAGCACATCTCTCTGGGCTGTGTTCCTTAGGGAGTTGCTGCAGTACCCAACCTCTGCTCAGGGGTCTCTGTGGAGAAGAAATCATGCTGGTGAGAAGGTGAAGGCCCAGGTTCCCGTCTCCAGTGTGGGAGAGGAGAGGGCCTTGCTGCTGGGATACACAATGATGGCCTTCTCCATTCTCATGTACTTTGTGGTGGGAATTGCTGTAGTGAAGCCATGTTACCACAGGTAATTTTAGGGCTACTTTCATATAAACTACATAAAGCATAACATATTCATAAGGCAATTATTCCATCTAGCAGCAGTTGTTATAACGGTTCCTATAGTCAATTCCACACCAAAAAGTGTTACAACAACTGATGTTTGCTGGGCCAAGCCTTTATTAATGTTTCTTCTAAATGTATTTTACGTTTCTTCTAACTGTATTTGTCAGATGTCACCATATGTTGATTTTCTCAGTATAAATAAATACACTCCTAAATTGAACAGACTGGGAATTAGAATAAACGGCAAATGAAGCCCATGGAAAGGTTATGGTGTGTTATAGCATGCTTTATATTTTCAAATATGTTAACCTCATTTTAACCTGTTCTCCTTTGAGAATATGTTTACTGTGTTTCTGCTCAGACTGTGTTTTTGAACTATGTTCAGTTTGGGGCAACTAATCAGACGAGAGTTAATTTACTTATTTATTAGTGTGAAGTGTTTCTGAATGCTGACCACCAGCAGGTCCTGGTTCTGGTTGTGATTTTATGTTGCCTTTGATATTCAGTGACTGGGGAGAGGCCACCAACTGCTCGCTGATCCACGTTGCACTTCTCAACGATTCGGACGACTGCAGAAGTTTGACCACCAACCCTTGCCTGCAGGTGTCTGTTTTTATCTCAGAGTTTGGGACGAGAGCCCGGTTACACTACGATGAAGTGGTGGTGAACCTGAGCCCGGAGGTACAAAAACTACTACGCCCTACTGATCACTGATTCATTGTTCTTCTCATAGTTCCTGGTCTTGTGTAAAGGGACCCCTTTTGATCAGTAATACTGCCATCTCTTTTTTCCCCTTACAGTGTTTCTACACCCCTAAAAACCAGCAGAACAGGAGCGAGCTGGTGGAAGAGGCCCAGAAGATCAGGGACTTCATGTTGAGTCTGAGGGGGCAGGCCGTGGGGTGCCACCCCAGCACGGGGAGGCATCCTGAAGACGTGATCCTGAGGAAGAGATACACCCTGCGAAAGGCCCTGCTGTGTCTGCTGTGGCCCAGCCTCATGCTGTTCGGAGGGGGGCTGCTGGTGGGCCTGATCAGGCTCGTACAGTGCCTGGCTCAGCTCTGCAACGAGGCCTCGGCCACAGAGGCAGGGGTGGCTGAGCAGACCACGCAGACGCAGGGCAAATTCTACCAGCTGCTGAGGTGGAGACCAGGGAGTCCCAGTGTGGAGCAGGACCCGGGCACCTAACGTCCTATAACACACTAAGAGACTCTACATGGTACAAAGGCGCACAAATGACTACTATTCACAGACAATGCAGAAATGTGTGCTTGTAAAAGAGGCCTGAGGCAGTTTGATAAAGAAAGCTAGATCTACCAGTCTCCCTGATGCAGGGGGTGGAATAAGGACTTAGCGCTCAGTTCCGGGATAGAATATGGCGATTCTCCTGCTCAAACATCCTAAAGAACTACTGCAATTACACCAGGCAACACAAAAATGTTTCATTACATTCTGTAGTGTTTCTTCTACAATCTCGGGGCTGATTTCGGTGGAAATGTTTATATTCATGTAGCTTCAAGGGTTTAGATTGAAACGTCATTTTTAGAAAAAACTAAAACTTGTTATAACTATTTGCATTTTAATATGTTGTTTGTTTGTTGTACATGTAGATAAGAGGGTTGCCGACTCTCACGCATTGAGCGTGAGACACACGCATCAGTGAGACTAATATAAAAATAATAGTCGTATTACAACAACCTTATAATGAAAAATATACATAGAATTTAGTTTATTTCGAGAGCCATTGAAGGGAGGAAAAAAACAGTGTGATTTTCTGGATCAGCAAAACTTGACTAAGAAACATCCAAATTGAACCAGACCTTTCATGAAAAATTATTTCAGTGTTCGTGAAGGATGCGATCAGTGAAGTCAGGCAAAATTATGTGGACCACCATCATCTAACTGATCAGAACAAACAGACGTATCTACTTGCCTGGAGAACAGCAGGGAAACAGAGCCTTACAGCTCCACTAAGTGAACTAAACCTAACTGAAATGCCACTGAACTTGTAAGTAACAATACCTCAAAAGAACAGAGCCTATAGGAGGCTTTGTTTGACCATGTTTTGCCTTGTTTTGTTTTGAAGTTTGCTGCTGGCTGAAGGTTCACAACAGCTGATTAGTTCTTCAAAAGAATAGTGGTGGAGGAATTGCATCAAAATGGCGAATTTCACCATAATCATGGCTTACGCTGCCAAGCAAAGAACAAAAATCAAAAAGGAAAGTACAATCAAACACAAAGTTTCGACTTCTGTGTGGCTTTGCTTTGCTGAAGAGAGCTGCAAGCATTCTAAAGTTGCTCTTTAATCTCTTTTTTGCGTCACAGACCGCTTTCATATAAAACATTTGTTTTTACTCATGTTTGCTAGCTTATGGGCTAATTATATGATGTACCGCATCACGTGACCGAGACGAGTGTTCGTCTCAAAAAAAAAGTCTCCGATAATCAATTAAATAATTTCATTCTGTCTGACACACGGACTGATACCGGTCTGCGGCCCAGTGGTTGGGAATCTCTGTCCTAGATCATTATTTAGCAGCCTCTGAACTGTGTAGCTAACATGTCTAAGTAAAAGTCTGGGTACATACAATATTTCAATCTACAAAACACTTACATGACTATGGCATAAGCATGTTAGGTCAGGCATCATATGCTTGTGTTTCTTAACAGATGATGTCCATTAATGTAACAGTGTTTGACCATAAATTAGCCTCAAACTACATCAAACATTATAGCATCTGTCATGCTACTGATAACATGACGCTGTTATATCAATGCACATATTCATGTACTGTATTAATGTCTATGACAGCTCAGGACATCATTAGACATTAGTCTTATGTAGCAGGGGCCAAGTAAAGTGTGCAAAATCGGACATGCTATGTTGCTAACCAGATGCCCTGGAACTACGCTAATAGCTTATGCTGTAGCACTAGCTAACAATATTACAGTGAGTCCAACTGAAAATTGAGTTTAATAATGTTCAGTAGTTGTGATAGCAATCATAAGTGAATATTGAGATGTATATTTTTGTCAAGCAGCAATGCTGTACTATTAGCAGATGTTACAGTTGTGGACTTAGCCATGAAAGAAGTGAGTAACTTTTTGTTTATCTTATTAAATTAACCTTTTTTATTGAATAAGCTTTATTACCTGCAGCTCAATTAAAGCGACATTTTCTATTATTTTTTCCTAGAGATCCAGTTTATGTACAATTACTACTATTTTTACTCTCTCTTTATTCAACAGAATTAAATAAGCTTTTTTATTGTGCCATTAGGACTGATCCATGTAAATGAGCTCTGTTCTAATTGGCTGTTGTGTGTTGAGCATTTAAAATTCTAATAATGCCAGCCTAAATGGACGGGGCAAAACTGCTGTAGGTTCAATAAGACATGAAGAAATGCATTGTTTTTGTAACATCATAAAAACTATGAAATCAAAACGATCTGTTTTTGCAGCTTCATTTCAGTGCATGGATTCTTTGGGCTTGAGCGGGTTTTGTTTATCTCACTGAATTATTAAGCTTAGCTTATTACCTGTAACTGCATTAAAGGGGCAGGTCTAATAATTATTTGCTTGAGGTCCACTTATAACATTTATGTGGGTTTATGTACCAAAAGTAGTCCTATTTCTAAGAGTTAAACAGCTTTTTATATTGTGCTTTTATATCATGTACTTATTAAAAAGTAATTCTGTCTGTAACACTGGTTATAATGTCAGGATAAATGGGTGGAGCAAAACCGCTGTAGGTTGAGTTGAGAAGGTGGATATATAAAAACAATGAACTGTTTTATAAAAACAATGAATTCTAAATTTTATTAAACTCTCAATTTCCATAGATGGAATGTATGGGCTGGGGGTTGAGTGGGACATTTTTAAACTTTATAACTCTTTTTACATAAAAATGTCATGGCTGCCTCACCTCCCCCGCGTGTAACCCGTTCCCTCTCTCCTGAGTTCTAGTTTTCTTCCCTTTTTTTCGTTCTGTCCGAGCCTCTGTCTGCCTGTGTCCTGATCCCTACCTGTGTCTCCCTTCCTCCCTCGTTCCCTTTCTTCCGTTCGGTCCGTGTC
>JBBPDB010061120.1:0-10539 GCA_037974465.1 Brachypetersius altus | reverse complement strand
TGTGCAATGTGGGGCAATATATAAAATTTCAAAGTATCTGTAAGCATGTGGGGTCTAGAGGGGTCTCTTGCTCTCTCTCTCTCTCTCTCTCTCTCTCTCTCTCTCTCTCTCTCTCTCTCTCCCTCTCTCTCTCTCAGCTTTCTTTTTCTCTCTCTTTCCTCCCTCTCTCAATCCCTTTCTCCCAGCCTCCTAAAGCGTTTTCTCTCGTTTCCTCTCCCCATTAATGATCGAATTCTGCCTGTTTTTCTGACCTTCACATTCATCCATCCTCCCTCCTTCATTCTTTTATCGTTTTATCATCCTCCCCATTCATGCTTTCCTTTCCAACCTAATTTTCTCTTTCTCTTCCCCTCCTTTCAACTCTTTCGCGTTCTTCCTGCTGCTATACACCCCCCCCTCCCCTCTCCCCTCATTACCCTGGCCGGTGGATGAATAATGCATGGTTAGGGATGTTAACGTGCTGAATGTCAGCAGATGTGCTGCTCTTCGCTCTACTTTAACGCGGCTTTTTAAACACACACCAGCCGACTGCAGTCACATTAAAGCTGTCGTCCATTCACGAATCTAAAGGCCCCAAAAGCAGGTCTGTGGAAGACAGGTTATTTTTTGATGCCTATAGGTAGCTTCGTTAGCATTTGATTCGTAACTCCAGCGCCAAAGCTATAGGAGCAAACCTCAAACTTCAAAGGCTTTAAACATCCCGAAAGCTCAATGCAGGGCTTAAAGGCTCAGTGGAATGAGGTTCGAGTCCAATCAGGGAAGGGAGGCTCAGTGATGAAGAGAGAGCGGTGTTCAGGAAGTCCATCTGATCCCCAGAGTGTAAACAGGGCTGTTCTGATGGTGAACGTTGGAAGCTGGTGTTAGATGCTTGGTTCACATCTCTCACACATACACACACACACGTGGAACATCTCCACCCACTATTCTGCGCAACCCTCCCACGCTTTGTGAGGCCCCTGTAAATGCATATACATGAGACCCACTGAACACGACCCATAAAATCCTTTACGTCCTTTGATTTCTTGCTTTTATTCTTGATTTGATTGCTTATTTTGATTGCCGGTTATTTTATCTCGGTTAAGCACTCTGTATGGTATGGTACTGTGTAAATACACTTTTTCGCCTTGCCATAATAGCATATTTAGTTCAATTTACACCTTAATCTCATAACCTTACACCTTAATATCATGCAGTGTATATATATCATGCTGTCACAAGCCGGGCTGTTACACCCGAGCTCGGATCTCCCCGTGAGGCAGCAGGAACACGCAGGCAGGCAGAACTCCATTTCAGGGGTTTTATTAAATCCAGGCAGAACAAAACAGAAAATACCTCTATGTCGGGTGATGGGCTCATGGTGATTGTCACCATGAGCCAAACTTAAATACAGCCCCTAATGGGCACAAAACGAAAACAGATGATCAAAACACGTGACACAACCAAACAGAGAAAGTTACCAAAATAAAAGTCCAACAAAAACACGGTGGCCAATAATGGCCCTCAGCCGTGACAGACCTTAATGCTTCAGCAGACCAAGACATTTTGAATAACGCCATGCTTCCAACTTTGAGGACCCAGGTTGGGGAAGAACCTTATTCCAGTATGACTGTACCGCAGTGCACAAATTGAGCTCCATATGAGTTCCCACACAGAGCCCTGACCTCAACCCCATCCAAAACCTTTGGGCTCAACTTTGCAGCAATACTGAAAGTCATTTTTGAATCTTTAAGACTGAAAGACAAAAGACAAGCCCGTCAGCAGTCAGAACAGTTGTGCTTTAGGGCAATGGCTAAGCAAAGTTCACCAAAGTGATGGTTTCACAAGTGTTTTTCTCATTCCATAGTTTGGCAAAAAAGACTTCTAGGTTGTTGACATTTCCTTTGAGAACAGAATGTGCAGTCAAAAATGATTTGATTTGTCCTTTATACTTCTTCACACTGGCATTTGCATTGATATCAAAGATGCATCCATGGAACAGTTCTTTAGGGAACATATTCTTCTACTTTTATTTTTGAAGAGGGTATAAGTGGATGTTAGTTTACTTTGTAAAGCAGACAGAGCTTTTTTTTTCCTGTGGGCTCAAATATATTTGAGTGTTGCAAAAACACCAAGAATATCTATGAGTCATCTGTCTGCGGTTGTGACTAAATCAAATTTCTATTACAGTCAAAGGTGACTGTCTGAACCAAGTGAAAAACACTTTTGGGTTAAGTTTTGGGCCACAGGCTCATAGATTAATGGGGTGTATTTTCCAAAAGGACCTTTTACCAGACATAAAGTCTTACCCTGTCATCAAAATTCAACAAAGCTATACACTGTAACTCAACCTGAGTACATAAGAGCTGCGGTTCAAAAGCAGCCTGGATGCGAGTAGGTGCCAGAATCATTCTACTGGAAAAATGTTTCAACCCCCTACCACTGAAGAAGATACTGCATAAAGCATTTCACTCAAACCAAAATGCAGTTGTAAGCTTGGAGAGCAATAGAGAGCACCTCCAAAGCATACCCAGGTGTCCACCGTACAAGTCTACCATCTGCCAAGCTCTGCTTCATTCACTGGGGAAATCTAAGTGTGAGTCTGTGGACAATCAGAGCAGAACTTCACATAAAAACACTTGGATTTTTGTGCATCTTTTTTATGAGTCGTGCCAAGGAGAGCTTCCGCTGAGTCAGACTGCAGAGGATGAGTAATGCATGGAGTCTGTCTGGCCTAGTAAGCTTTAGGGAAGGTTCTCACTTTTAAGAGAAAAGACACACATGCACACACACGCTCACTCACACCTGCCCTGTTCCCTTAGATTCTTTGAAGCAAAACGCCTTCAAATATAATCAGCCAAGACAAGGCTACCAATTGGCACCCAGAAAACATGAAAATATAGCCAATTACTTTCCATCCAATTACTTCCAGGGATACTATCCATCCATCTTCTTCCTCTTTGTCCAGCACGCGGAGTGGGGAGCTTATAAAAGGTATACCATATGTCATTATTTTAAACTGTCTCTAAAACATGTGCATGAACTGAAGAGGTGCTGAATACCCAGCCCAGCCTAAAGGCCATTCAACCAGTGGAAAGACATGGTGCTGCAAGACCCACCCATTTAGTCTTCATGATAATGCAGTCTACAGTGTGTCCATGTACATAAAAGCAGCTAAAAATACTCCACAGTCGATGATAAAATCAGTCATTAGCTTTCTGGCTTCCCAAGACCTTGGTCGTAACACATGAGTGTCTACTTTATGTAATTTACATTTCTCTTTGATGAGTCAAGTGATAAGCTCATTTGAAAATGACCATAAGAAATGAGGACATCAGCCAATGTCACTGGAAGGGAAACGCTGATTGACACTGAGCTAACTAAAACAAGATATGTTTCTAATATTATTGTCACAATCCACGGGTCTTGTTTAAAACCATAAACTCTGTTCTTCATGCCCCACAATCAGACTGCCTGGAGAACTCAAGTGAAGTTTTTTCCACTAATAAGAATGCATGTATCAGGGCCCACTTTCATCCTCCCTCTGTTGCTTTCACACACACTGCTGTTTTTGACCAGTTTGAGCTTGTCAGTCTTTCTTTGCTGGAAGAAATAATCGATTATATGAAGCCTGTTGGGTCTCCCAATGAAATAATCCCACTTCGTCTCTTTAAAGAGGTCTTTCCAACCATAGCACATACGCACTTAGGATTCTTAATGGCAGTTTAGCAAATGGGGTTTTAAACATGCAGTGGTAGCACCACTAATTAAGAAGGATCCCCATGTACCTTCTATCTTTAGGCCCATCTCTAAGCTCCCTTTCCTTTCTAAGGTCTTGGAGAAATGTATTTATTGACAGTTGAAACTATTCTTAACACAACATATTTGAAGTTTTCCAGGCTGGGTTTAAAACCCATCACGACAAATCAGCACTTTTAAGAGTTCTTAATTATGTTGTTTTAGCCAGAGACTCTGGTCACTGTGTAGTTTTGGTTCTGTTGGATCTGACAGCTGCCTTTGGTACAGTGGTCCATCAGATACTTCTGTCTCACCTGGAGAGTTGGGTGGGCATTCAGGGTGTTGCTTTAGAGTGGTTATGTCCTACTTATCAGAAAGATGTTTTTGTGTCTGTGTTGGAACTCCTCACCGCCACTCCTCACGTGTGGTGTCCCTCAAGTTTCTATTCTTGGTCCTCTTCTCTCCTCCCTGTACTTAGTTCCTCTTGGCTCAATTCTTTGGAAATATGGTATTGGGTTCCATTTTTTTGCTGACAATAGTCAGCTTTATATGCCTCTGAGGCAAGGAAATGGATTTTTGGCAAATTTACTACTTATTTTAGAAATTAAGGCATGTATGTCATTGAATTTTCCTCACTTTAATGATAATTAGACTGAGGTTATGTTGTTTGGGCCTTCGGATACTACAATAACTTTGGTTGTACATGACATAGGAACACAGTTAAGCGTGACGTCTGACACCTCGGCATCAATACAAACCAGGGGAATTCCATATAAGGAGCTGTTTTGCCATATGATTGCAATATACCATTTGTTGCGCTTGTGGCATGGATCCATGCTGCTCGTGCTCTAAGGGTGTTCTGGTATATATGACGTTATGAGAAGGGTCATCAAACTTTAGAATTGCTGTTTACACCCTTACAAGCAGGGGAATTTGTTTTTTTCTATGGTATTGCTCCAAAGAAGCTATGTTTACCTAGATGTTTTCTTTAGCTAGAAAGCTCCTCTTTGTCCCACCAAAGCCCCTTCATTATTTGTTAGGCAGCAATTAATCATTGCCAGGCAAATAGGAAATTTGCATAAGGAGTAGAAATTGTGTCTTCAGGGAGATTTTAGCAGGGGAGTTTGGGTCCCAGTTCAAGACCAGCATTCATGAAGCTTTTCTGAGAAACCAGTTGCTGCCTCTCAGTCAGCTGTGTTCTTTAGGGAATCCGTATGGAGAAAATAAATTCTAAACTAATAGGGAGGATGCTTGATTCTGAAGTGGGTACAGCTGTGCAAAGTGCTGTTTTACAAATCTAGAGTTGACACACAAGCTATCACTCCTGCCTTATTTACTATTGCTTAATTATATCATTAATCACGTGCGGAATTAATTATTTTTCAATTTTGTATCAACAAATCTACTTTTCCAACCCTTTCCATTTGTGTTGAGATCCAAAAAGGAAGAATACAAGGATGGGTTTTGTCCCAACAGCAACATTTCAGCAAATTCAAATCATAATCAAATCTCCTCCTGCACTTCTAAGTGTGGTATGGACTGAACGTTTTGAAATCCCACTGTGGATAGAACTGGATGAGTGAGAAATTAAAAACTTAAAGACCAATAAACATGGCAGAAATATCATATGACACAATGTAATGCTGTCTATATTACTACAGTATATGTTACTATTTTAGTTTATGTTTCTAAGGTAAGATACATTTTATTTCATATCAATATATTTACAGTGCATAATAGAACATTTCCATTGTGGCTGACGTGAGCTGCCCTAACTTCGTCAGCAAATGAGCTCCAGTGGAGAGTGCTGTCCTTCAAGTATCTCCACAGACCTGACATGGACTGCTCACATTCAGGTCCAGTACAAATAGGCTGGGCAGCACCTGTACCATCTCCGACAACTGAGGAAGTTCGGTGTCTCCTTAGTGATCCCTAGGACTTTATATTCAGGCGCTGTGGAGAGCATCCTCACAAAGAACATCACATCCTGGTATGGGAATAGCTGTGTTCAGGACCGTAAAGCTCTTCAGAGAGTGATCCGTGCTGCAGGACGCTGCTGCAGTTCTGTTCTCTCTCCTCTGCAGAACATTTTCACAAAGAGATGTAGGTCCAGATCAGCTTAGATCTTAAAAGACTCATCCCACCCCAGAAACGGACTGTTTTTACTTCTGCAATCAGACAGAAGGTTCTGCGCTATCATAGCCAAAATAAAGAGACTCAAGAGGAGCTTCTATCCTCAGGCCAGTCGAGTCCTAAATCAGAACATGCCCCCAGTCCCTATAAGGGACTGAAACCTTATATCATATTCATTGTCATATTTCATTTATTTAATTTCATTGAATTCATTAACCCTTATACTCATATGTGAACACATCACAGCACCATGTGAACAATGTGAAATTATTTCTCTACCATTCATCAAGTGAAGCAGTGGTCTGCCGCCAGCGAGGGGGTCTGCCGCCAGCGAGCAGTGCGTGGGTACCTTGCTCAGGGGTACATCAGTGGTTGCACCAGCATCATGTGATATAATAATAAATATCTGATTTATTATTACATCCCAGGTTGCTATACTGTACATGCTGCTGCACTACTGTTATATTACCCTGGTCACTCTCCTTACATTACTCTGTTTACATTAATCTGGTCACTCTCCTTACATTACTCTGTTTACATTAATCTGGTCACTCTCTTTACATTACTCTCTTTACATTACTCTGTTTACATTACTGTGGTCACTCTGTTTACATTACTCTGGTCACTCTTTACATTACTCTGTTTACATTACTGTGGTCACTCTGTTTACATTACTCTGGTTACTATTTGCTGTGTTTATAATGCTGTGCTAACATAGCACAATGATATTTAACATTAAAAAAAAAACAGCTTACATATTTTATTTTTTAGCTTACATATTTTATTGCTCCTTGTTTAAGCTATTTGACTCTTTTAGATTTGTGCTTTAAACACAAATCAAAAAAATTGACATTTTCCGATGAGTTATTTTTTATTTAAAATTGTACTTACTTTTATACTTTTTTTTTACTTATTGTTTATAACGTTTGTACAGTCATAAAAGGAGTGGATAATAAAATATTTCACGGTGCTGTACTTGTATAATTATGCATGTGATAAATAAAGAATTTTGAATCTCTTGAATCTTGAACTTCCACAGTTGTCACGGTCTGGCCAGTGGCGGGCTAAAGTCACTGCTTTTATGTTAGGTTTATCCCTGCTATGTTTCCATTGAGTTCTCCCCGTGTGTGTCATGTGTATTCAGTTGCTTTGTGTACTTTGGTTCTGTCTGTGTCGCGTTTCTTAGGTTCCCCCTGTGTCGTGATTAGATCCTCATGTGTCTGTATATTGGTTCTGGTTCCGGTCCCCAGGTGTCACGTGTTTCCTAGTTCCCCACCTGTTTCCTGTTTGCGTCCTCCAGGTGTCTCGTGTTTCCCCCGGTCCTGTCTATGTATATAAGGTCCGCGTGTGTGTCTGTCCCTTGTCAGTCATTGTCCTTATTCCTCGTGTCCTCATCTGGCGTCCTCGTGTTGTGTCCTCCTTTATTCCCCGTTCCTGGTTTTGACTCCGTTTGTTCCTTTGTTTTTCTTACGGCCACCGTGCCCTGTTCCTTTGTTTGTTTTTGCCTCCAAATAAAATACAAGCATGGATTTCTGTTCTCCTGCCTGGTCACTCCCACGAGGCAGTTCAGAGTCCTGGGGGTTCATCCTCCCGGACTCTGACACACTTATATTCTATACCGTCACACTTCAAAACAGGTCAGACAACGATCCTAAACATGTCAATTCAGTCAAAGCACCTCAATAGAAAAAACAGGCTGGAACTGTATCAGTCATGGACTGATGTTTTTTTCTGTATTTACATTATCTTGGAGCATGTTGTAATAAATCACTGTACCGACCCACAGTCTCATCTTCCTACTGAATATAAGTAATGAGAGGGCGCTCAGGACTTTTACACAGTACTGTACATAAACACACACACACACACACTCTCTCACAATTGTACTTACACAGTACAGTAATATTAGAGGGGAACCATCAGGGCCTTCTAGGTCTAATGATTGAGAGCTGGGAACTAAACAAACACACCAGTCAGTTTTAGCTTTCAGACTGTAAGAACAGCAGCACCACTCTTACTTCAGTGTTGAGGTATTTTTGGAAACAACAGGTTAAATGATTTAAAAATCTATCCAATCAGGATATTCCTCTTTAGTATCTAAGCAGGTGGAGCTAAGAGAGCTCTCCCATTGGTCAGGCCTTCAGGTGCTGGACGCACTCACTCACTCTCAGTGTTATATAAATAGTTACATAAATATTTCTCATTTTTACTAGTAATAAAAATTTTAAAAGAGCAATCTATCATTTATAGTGTGGCCCAAACGCCTGGTCGGCTGTGTGCACGGGGAGGAGCAATTAGGAAAAGAGCAAGTGAGGATTTTAGGGGCGAGTAATGAGTGGGCGGGGCAATTAGTTTATCAGCAGAAATGAAATAATCCTCTTTGAAATGAGATAAATAGACGTTATCTGTGTGGTGAGAGAGAATAAGACCGGAGGGAGTTTAACCGTCTCGCAGCTGTGAGGTTACATAAGCCAAAAACTTTCATTACACAAGCTTTAATAATACGACCCACTTAGCTTAGCATCGGCATGAGTGGGTTTTGGTGACCACTGGAGCTCTGGTTCTTTACTGGGTTCCTGACCAGCTCATTGGGTTCTGAATTCAGAACCTTCCCACCTCGTATGTGGTTTGGAGATACGTTTTTAAAGGGGTGGGATGAAGGGCTTCGCAAAGAACTAGAGAGGTTAAGCTGATTTTGTTCTATGCTTTTTCATCCCACTTTGATTGCTGTGCACTAATTCATGACTCAAGATACATTAAAGGCAATGACAACAGACCTGATTCACCAAAAGCTCAGTGCATTACAAGCTCGTTAATCTGTATGTCTAGGAAAAAGGCCTTTAGATCCGAAGGCCGGGCCTCTGAAAGAATGAGCATCCATCACTGAGTCAGACTCCTGCCTCCAGAACAAAAGTTTTACGGAAACACACAATAGCGCAAAACTTTTAATGCAAACAATAATATTTCAGAATGACGGGAAACCCGCCGAGGGCCAGCAGAAGTGGAGTGAGATGAGATCACCTATTCGTGCTAAAAGCTGCTGGATTTTAGTGCAGCTGGAGCCGAGATGTGGAGCTGCTTAAATTAGAGTTTAGGGAATTACTGTAATCCATTAGTGAGGGAGCAGAAGTATGGCACTGCCGTCGTGAGGAAACTCCTACGTCTAAAATAACAATCTTTCTTGCGGGGGGTGGAGGAACCTGTCCGGATTTCCACTGTATTAGCTCCTTCCAACAACAGCCCACAGCGTTTAGATACAAACCGCTACACAACAACGTAGAGAACAGCTAGAAAAGGCCAAACTGGATCAATTTAATAACACACTATATTGGATGCTTGATTGGCAGCTGCTTCATTTTTCAACATCACAACAACGATCCCAAACATACTGTCAATTCAGTCAAAGCACCTCAATAGAAAAAACGTTCCAAAGTATACTTGACTATGACTGAACAGAAATGGTATCTGCAACAGTGGACCGACACCGTGGTCCACCTAAACTGAACTTAAATACAAAACCGCAGACACACACAAACAATAACAGAACACAATCACTTAATCCTGAGTACACCAGCAGCTGGGACCTATCCCATGGCTATTACCCAGCTGGTGTACTCAGGATGTCAAAATAAAAGCCATGAACATAATTAAACCCCCAGCGCCCCCCAGTGGCCGCTGACCAGACGTCACACCAGGGACTGACATAAGTGGTACGCATGCAAGAATTGGTGTAGATGGTACGACAAATGCGCACCAATTTTCAGTCTTCACTGCGAAAATGCGTACCTAATCGGAGTAACTTCATACTGGATCTCTAAGTACCACCAATCAGGAAAGGAAAACTTTAAAAAGAAAAAGAACCATCAGGGCCTTCTAGGTCTAATGATTGAGAGCTGGGAACTAAACAAACACACTAATCAAGTTTTAGCTTTCAGACTGTAAGAACAGCAGCACCACTCTTACTTCAGTGTTGAGGTAGTTTTGGAAAGAACAGGTTAAATTATTTATAAATCTATCCAATCAGGATATTCCTCTATAGTATCTAAGCAGGTGAAGCTAAGAGAGCTCTGCCATTGGTCAGGCCTTCAGGAGCTGGACTGAAGTCCTGCCAAGTCAGATTAAACACCAACTTCAGTATGAAGAGGAATCAGCCAATCACGGTTCAGACTTTACAGTGGGCTGGGCCAGATTTGTGAGAGAAAAGGTCCCTCTGTTTATACTCACTCAGTGTGAGTTGGCAGCTGATTATGTAAACAAAATGCTAATTTTGTTAGCATAACAACAACGATATGCTAACAAAAACATTCATACTGGCCAAAATATCTCATGCAGTGCAAAGTGTTGAGATCTTAGGAGTGAGTGTTTTTGCCATTAAAAGCATGAAGGGTGTCAGAAGAAATATAAATAAACACAAATAGAGTAGCAATAGTTTGACTAAACTTTGTGCAAAAGTCTTCAGCCACCCCTTGTTTCTTTAAATATTTGCTTTGAATCGCCTTATTGGTGCGAAAATATAATTGTCTTTGTCACACTGAGGAGATTAAATGGAAGAAATGGGAATAAATGTTTTACTGACAGACTGCAAAGGGTCTAAAGATACTAGAGATAGACTAAAGATAGTCTCGCGTAGCCAGACCTTCAGACTGACGGCTGAAGGTCTGGAATTCATAGCAGCTTTCTTTGGCCAAGGCC
>JBBPDB010061109.1:0-10539 GCA_037974465.1 Brachypetersius altus | reverse complement strand
ATACAAACTGTACATTATGTTCATATTACTGTACATCCATCTGTAAATATCATCCAGTTTCTTCTTGTACATATAACTTATACCTTTATCCTGTAATTGCTGTTTATTGCACTTCTGGTTAGACCTAAACTGCATTTCGTTGCCTTGTACTTGTGCATGTGTAATGACAATAAAGTTGAATCTAATGTAATCTAATCTTATCTAAAAATTTAGGCCAGTTTTCAGTGTGAGCGCACTATGCCCTAAAATCACGCACTAAAAGTGTGCAAGTGCGCGATTTCGGACACACTCCAAATATGTCTTGGTCAGTCGATAACATATGGAGCAAGAAAACTGTATTCATTGAAACATAAGTGAGTGTGTAAACCAAAGAGTTGATAGTGTGTAAGACGATAGTGTGGTGCACTGATTGGTGGTCCCAAAAAGGGTGGAGCAAAGGTTAATTTTACACTGATATGGATTTGGTTGAATCAATCCATTCAGACGGGAGCTGACTAGTGAAGAGTGAAATGTCTTGGCCTTTGAGATTTGTAGTAAATACTTTTGAAGGTTTTTTTTCCTTTGGAAATATAAATAGGTCAAAGTTATTATGTAAAAATTCTCCACTCCCATAATTCATTTATGTGTGGTGTATGTATCTCTAATGTAAATTTTACAAAGACACAGCAAATTTAAGCCCCAATTAAAAGCCCAATGTTGTCTGTAAGCTTCTTTGAGAAAAGAGTAACAGGTCCAGTCTGATGAACATTGTAAGGGAGAGAAATGCCCAGGTCCAGATCCCTCCAGGAAAACCTCTCCATCCCCTTCAGTCCTTCATTTAATGAGCTCTTTCTATGAGGACCTGAGAAGCCCATTACTGGAATAAAGCTTTTCCATACAAGGAGTGAGAGATTACACTGCGCTGGATAAGTCACTCATATTAATGAGACATCTGAATTTTCTTAAAGCTTCCTATGAATTATGAGCAAGTGGAGAGCTGAGACGTGGTCCCACTGCTTAAAGGGCCGGTATCGTAAAAGAAAACTAACTCCTTGTTTTTTCTAATAAAAGAGTCTGATGTGGTAGAGAAACGCTGTAAAAGGTTCAAAATGTCCCATTTATTGGGAAATCCATATGTGCCATAAATACACATTTAGATGAGAAAACCTATCTGCCTATCTGCAGTTAGTCCATGTTTTCTATTCACAGTATCAGTCTTAAGGACACAGCCTGTTTAACTGTTAGGGATGCCAAAATGCCAAAATGCGAGGAAAAACATGAGACGAGTTTCAGATATGGGGCCTTTAAATGAAAGTCTTTAGGACTTCAGTCCTAAAATATTGACTCACTCATTTAAATGTGATTTTAATTTATATTTCAATTTAATTAAACTTGCTTTATCCTTGTTGTGCGAGGCTCCAGCCTCACCTCCAATGTTCTAATGTTTCTGAGGGCATGTCTAACTGTGAAATACGTCTTTTCCATTTATGACGATGCTTTGTGATTTATGGACCAGGTAAACACCACATGATGTTCTCAGATCTTTAACACCTGACCCTGAGCATTTTATCGCTGTTCAGCTGTATGGAGAGCATGCTGTAAATCATGTGATGGCCACACTCACACACACACACAGAAATATGATGAGCATATACAGCAAGGTATTGATCTGTGTCTCTTGACCTGTTACCTGTAGTTACAATCTGAGACAGACACCGTTGCTTAAAGAGTTTATACTGGGCAAAACGACATCGTGTCTACTTTTTAAAAATACTGTTTGAAGAAGTGTGTCAAAGTAATTAAAGTGTACAGTTCACTCCTCAGTGCTTATCTTCTCAGTATAGTCCATTTTTGGAAACTAAGCTGAAAGCGGTTGGATTTGAAGTCAGCGGTGGTTATGATGTCATAACAAAAAAATGGAAAATATACACATAAAAACTGAAGTCGCTCTGTTGTTGGTTCTAATTGGTTTTCTCTTGTTAATGTAGTTAACAAATGCTTGTCCAGTGTGTTGTTTCAATTAAAGTGAGTTGTGTTTATTTGGTCAGTATAGTCTTAGTGAGTCATTAGATTAGAAGACTATATTATTATTTTACAGAACTTATGGAAACTGTTTTGTGTTGTTTTTCTCCCCTGGCTTACCTTCCCTGCATGTGTGTGTGTGTGTGTGTGCGTGTGTGTGTGTCGACTCCGTGGTCAGCTGCCTGGCCTTGTTATTGCTGGCTATAGGAATGAGTTATGATCCCAGCTGCTGAGTGCACAGCACAGTAAAACCTGAATTCAATTATGAAGATCTAACTTAAACCCTTTCCTCGTGCTGCTTGTGGAGCTTTCATCAATTGAACAGAGATCTAAGGTCAGTCAGTAATGCTAACGTTGCTAACGATAAATGAAAGTCAGTAGTCGCCAAGTAGCATCAGATAAATTATTACATTCTATTCATTTTATGTGTTACATTATATTGTTGGAAACATTGGAATGTGTCGTTGAACTCTTTTAGTTGCTATTTTTTAAGAGTATATCAATTGTTTAATTTTATTTCCTTAATATTTATCGGTTCAAACCCTTTTTTGACGTCCTTCATGCCATTTCTCCAGAACTGATGCCTGCAAATTCCAACTGGTTTCTCTAGTTGCAAGAAACCATGTGACAAAGTTTTTATGTGAATTCAGCAATTCTTTTTTGACTGCAAGTACACTATGTGGACAAAAGTATTGGGACAACTTTTCTTGTTAGACCAATAAGAATATTAATGTCTCTGTATTCAAATACATTAACATGGAGTTTGTCCCCATTCATTCTGTAGAGCATTTATGAAGTCAGATATTAATGTTGGACGAGAAGGCCTCACTCACAATCTCTGTTCCAGTTCATCCCAAAGGTGTTGGATGGGGTTAATTTCAGGGCTCTGTGCAGCCAGTCAAGTTCCTCCACACTGAACTCATCCAACCATGTCTTTACGGAGCTTGCTTTGTGCTCTGGGACACAGTCATGTGTTCTGTAAAGGATGGGGTTGTCCAAAATGTCTTGGTCTGCTGAAGCATTAAGATTGCCTTTCACTGGATATAACGCGTTTAGCCCAAACCCTGAAAAACAGGTATGTCCCAATCCATGTAGTGTATATACTTTGGGGGAAAAACGCAAGAAATACTGAATATGCACTTTTAAGTCTAGTGGGACCATAGGTCTAAAATGGATCTAAATGTATGCCTTTTATATCCTAAAGTATTTCCCTAATATCATCAGAGAGGGTTTCTGAGCTGAGCATTTTCACTCTCTGGTAAGTGGAGCTGGTGGTAACATGATATCTTTGGGTAATATGCAAAATTCAACTTAAATCGAATCAAAACTCAGCTGACTTTTTGAAGGGAGGCAGAAGTGATTTCATACATGATCTAATAGGTTAGAGGTCAAATGTGATTTCAAGTTGATCTTGAAACCTAGAGAGAATGCTCCTCCGTCTCGGCCTCTCTGCCTGCTTTTCTTTAACATAGAGGTGATATAATTTAATCGATAAATTAGAATTTACAGTGAATTTACGATGAGCGGCAAAAGTGGATCTAATGCAACGCACCGTTCTACACGGGTACATTTTGGCTCTTTTAATGAGTTGGATCATAATGAGTCCCCAGTTCAGGCGACATGGCAGCGCATGGCCAAAGTGGCATGTAATACAGGTAGACGTGGTTTTCTGATGAAAACACAACAAGACTCCATGACAAAAAAATACAAAAACATTTTATTGTCCGTAGTCAGTCTAATAATATTCTATGTCTTTGCCCAAATCAATGAACCAATTCATTCGTGACTGACAGCAGATTGAGATTCGTTTGAAACAGTCCCCTGTACGAAAATATATACGAAAATATATATGCAAAATACACAAGAAACTTAGTTATACTATGTTTTAAAAATGTGTATTTATATCACATTTGACAGAGATTATGGTTTTTATTTTGCCTGGAGCCTGTACTGTGGAAAAGCCAGTATTCATTAACATGCTAAAAGTATTAGACCCAAAGTCAGACTGAACTTTTACCCTTAAGTAAAAAAAAAAACAAATAAAGTTAAAACTTGTTTTGAACCATTTATTTGTCATCTGTAGTTTGATTTTGAGGAGGGGAAAATCGATTAAAATCGAAAATTGGATTTATTGTGAAAAAATCAGAGATTTTATTTTTAGACCATATTGTCCAGCTCTACTTTAACGTGGCAACATTTACAACATTCGGTTGTATTTTTTCTAGTGCTGGGCCGTTAACGGCGCGAGATTCTTATCGTGTGATAAAAAAAATACCCCCCCTGGGGGGGCAGAGGGAGCTGGGTCTATACTATGCAAGCTATGATGAATTTCACCTTGCTATTTCAGTGACTTGTCCGGTTCACGCACGTTTTAAAC
The DNA here is from genome assembly GCA_037974465.1 of Brachypetersius altus. Lineage (NCBI taxonomy): Eukaryota > Metazoa > Chordata > Actinopteri > Characiformes > Alestidae > Brachypetersius > Brachypetersius altus. The sequence continues at coordinate 6,161 of JBBPDB010061109.1, read as the reverse complement.
CTATCTTGGTCTCTCGTTCTGGGAGTGGTGGGGAAGAGAGAATCTCGCACACGTTAACGTCGTTAACGCCAAGATTACAAACAGCGTTAACGGTGTTAAAAAAAATGTATCTATGCCTACCTCTAATTTTTTCCTTGTCTGTGTATGTCTAGAGGTTTGCTTGTATTACTTTATATTTATTCTCTTGATTTTCTCTTTTAGGCTGCGCTTACAGGGCTGATCCATGAAAGAAGCCATGCCAGTCCTCTCAGCAGGTGCAGGTAAACATGCTTTTATATGCCAGGGTCTGGGATTAGACTGAAATTTTGAGATCTTTTTTTTTTAAATTTATTGAAACCAGAGAGAAAACAGGAGAACACTTTAGAAACTGGAAAAAATTAAACAAAGAAGTGCTGTAACAAATAAAATGACTAAGAAATGCTAGGAAATACTATGCAAACAAGTGCTATGATGAATACGCTGACGACGAGTACTGATTGAGTCTCAGTATTTTTACTGAAGTGTGTGTTCAGATGACTGACAGGTGTATTTGGTCTGATTATCAGCCTGTGAACACCCTGTCACTCAAATGTCTTTAGAGATTCAAAATAGAAGCATTTTCAGGAATGGTCTCAGACTCACTGGCATAGATGCACTATTGCAAACACACCCACAGACACACACACACACACACACACACTAATCTGTGTTCCTGTGTGAAGGGCTGCATGAGACGCTGGCCTTGCTGACCTCTCAGCTGCGTCCAGATGCCAATCACAAAGAGGACATGGTCTTTCTCAAAGACGTCTTCAGTGAGAAGAGCCTCGCCTACCTCATGAAGGTATGTGTGTGTGTGTGTGTGTGTGTGTGTGTATCTGTTGAACATCCTGAACATTAAGGTATTAGATGATTATTGTTTTATTCCTTTTTACTAGCATAGGTCTGTGTATGTGTGTGTGTGTGTGTGTGTGTGTGTGAGTATGTATGTTGCAAAATTATAAGACAGTTATGTAAGCTATGACACAAGCTACAGATGATTGTTTTATTCATTCTGACAAGCGTGTGTGTATCTGTTCCAGATCCATGAGAAACTGCGTCAGTATGAGAGACAGAGTCCCACACCTGTGCTCCACAGCGCCTCCTCTCTGGCAGAGGATGTAAGTGACATTACAGTTATGTTCACACGATAGGACACACACTTGACTTTCAGTGCTGTGTGAACACAAAAATATAGTCCTTTCAAATCACAACTAAGAAATTGCTCCTAAATGGGATCTGAACAAAAGTATTGGGACACACCTTTTTTTTAGGGTTTCACTTCCAGTGAAGGACAATCTCAGTGCTTCTGCAGACCAAGGCATTTGGACATTTTGGACAACGCCATGCTTCCAACCTTGTGGACACAGTTTGGAGAAGAACCTTTTCTATTCCAGCATGACTGTGCCCCAGTAGACAAAGCAACTCCATAAAGTCATGATTGGATGAGTTTGGTGTGTAAGAACGCGACAGAGCCCTGACCTCAACCCCATCCAGCACCTTTGGAATGAACTGGAATGGAGATTGTGAGTCGGGTCTTCGTGTCCAACATCAGTGTCTGACCTCATAAATGCTCTACAGAATGAATGGGCACAAATTCCCACAGAAACACAGAAGTCTTGTGGAATACCTTCCAAGAAGAGTGGAAGCTGTTTGAGCTGCAAAGGGGGACAAACTCAATGTTAAAGTCTATGGATTTGAATGCAATGTCATTAAACTCACTGCTGGTCAGGCATCCCAATAGTTCTGGCTATATAGTGTACATTCAGGTCAATGTTCTGCAAGCACAATGACAGCAGTCATATTAGACTTACAACATAACCTAACCCTAACACCAAAGGTTCCAAATGGTGAAGGTCAGGTCCAGTGATGTGACAAGTCTGACAGTAGTCTTCCTCACTCAGTGTGAGTGCGTTTGTGTTCATCAGTCCTCCTCTCTCTTTTTGACAGGTTGCTGAGGAGTTACAGAGTGGCCCCATGAGTGTGGAGGAGAAAGAGCTGCTCCACCTTCTGACATCACCCCACTTACGGGTACACACACCTTCTGCTTTCCACAGGAACCACCACTGGATGTGTGTTGCAACTACAGCAGACAGGGCTGACCATACAATACCCTATAGTGTGCCACTATATAAAGGTCTTTCTGCTACAGTGTATAGTATAAATGCCAAAGGAGGGCAAATTATTAACCCCATTACTCAAAACTTACATTTTGAGAAGACACTGAAGATTCAGAGGGATCTAAGTGCTAATTCAAATGCAAGCGCTTGTATGTGTAAACGTGTTCGTTTGTCATACGTGAACACTCCACAGCACACAGTGTGAAATTCTTTCACAGCATTGAGCCCATTCACCAAGTGAAGCAGCGGGCAGCCAGGAACACAGAGCCCGGGGAACAGTGTGTGGGGATGGTATGTTTCTCAAGAGCACATCAGTGGTGTCACTAGCAGTCCTGGGATTCGAACCCACGCCTTCTGATCACAGGGGTAAATCCTTAACCACTAGGCCACCAGCTGCCCCAATGGCTGTGGAGTCCAAACCTCTGTTTTCTCTCTTGTAACTGAATATTTTACTATATACAGAAAGAGAAGCGCTTGTGTGACAAACATTTTTAGAAGCCTTGAGACCCCAGGGATAGAAATTAAGGAAGGGGTTGAAGAAAACAGATGAGATGGGGTGGTGAAGTTCAAAAATGGAAGATAGAGGCAGCGGTTTACAGGAATTGAGACTGAGAGCTTCAGGCCTGTTCCTCCTCTTTCATTTCCATAATTTCATAACTCAGTTTTAGTTAGGTAGGCCTTTCAGAGTAATGAAATAATTGAATTTGTTAAACATTTTTCTTACACCTGGACAGCCAAGCCAGTAACAGTGCCTCTTTTTCTCTTTCTCTCTCGTTTCTGTCACTCTCTCTCTAGGCGGTTCTCTCGGTTCATGACACCGTGGCCCAAAAGAACTTTGACCCGGTTCTGCCCCCTCTTCCTGACGACTTTGAGGACGAGCTGGAGGAAGAGTCGGTCAAAATCGTCCGTTTGGTGAAGAACAAAGAGCCTCTGGTGAGAATTGGAGAGAGTGAGAGAGACAGAGAGAGAGAGAGATAAAGGGGGGAGTGGGATGACAGGATTTTTTTTAGCTATCAGATGCAATAAGGCCGCTTTGATTTATGCGCCTCAAGCTTCTGTCAGCATTTCAAAGATCCAGCGTGACTCATTTTTCCTCATTTCCTCCGCATTTGATAAATATCAGGATTTTACAAATGACCTGATTTGCAATGAAATTTCTCATCTGCCTTTCTCTTTCTCTGTATGTCTGTGGTTCTGTCTTTGTCCTTCTTTCTTTGGCAATCTGGCCGGCTGTATGTGTGTGTGTGTGTGCGTATGTGTATGTGTGCTTTGTATTCTCAGGGTGCCACCATTCGTCGTGATGAGGCCACAGGAGCCGTCATTGTAGCGCGAGTTATGAAGGGTGGGGCCGCTGACAGAAGTGGTGAGTGGTAATTTGATCAAATTGTAATTTATAGTAATAGTTTATAGTAACATTTGGTGTCTAAAGAGACTGTAAGTTTAATGTAGATAACAAGAAGTGGAAGCTTGCGCACACCCATGTAGCATCATGTTGACTGCATTCTTGAATCACATGCTTGCAAACGTATGGTGTTTCTGACACTCTTCGACACACTGCTATCAATAAAACATGGTTAAAAGCACATTGCCAAACTTAACTCACACTAAAGTGCACTGCAGTGACCCTCCAGCATTACAGTCCTATAATCTTCATTGTGTACGTGGGATAAAAAACAAACCTTTTCATAGGTTTGGTGTATGAGCCGTGCACTTTTGTTAGAATAGCTGCATTATGCTTAGAATTCATCTATGCAGACAGATAAAGGCCTTCTGCCTGAGCGGCGAGAGTCCCATGAGATCCCATCAAAAGAATCAGACGGAGTAGCCGACCATGTGACCACAGCTGCTCCCAGAATATCCACTGACGCTGTTTGTGTATTCAGATTTGCACTTCTGCCTGTGCTTCACTGAAAACTCGCTGTACAATGAAACATTGATGAGTGAGAGAGTATGTGCGAGTGTGTGTGTTTTCATCTCTACCTCTCTCAGTGGATCTTTCTCCTCTCTCACATGTCATTGATCTGTTGGCGAATGTGTGGAAAGCTTAATCACCGTCAATAGACAGAGTGCCTCGTGATGAAGCACACAGAGAGCTGCTCGTCACTGTAAAAGTGTACGGGTGCATATTCAGGGCCGTGTGGGACTGAAGGGCCCTCAGAAAAATCCAAAGTCAACCGCACTAAAAGGCTAATGATAAACCTGACATTAAAGATCCATGAACAGGATTCTGAAATGAGTTTCCCAATCCATATATATTACGTATATATAGTTAAGCTGCAAAAACAAGTCCATCTTCAAAACACTATACATACACACACATACATATGCTCTCCAAGTAAGTCTATTTTTACATCACTGCAATGACACTGTGTAAAGTTTTTATTATATATATTATTTTTTTATATATATATTTAGATAGCATTTATATTGGCAGAAAACTATAAATGCAAATTATATATATATAAATGAATTTATTTAATCAGATTTGCACTTTAACCATTTATATTTGTAATTTTCTGCCAATATAAATGATCTAGCTATCTATCTAAATATAAAATTTCCAATTATCCAAGCATATTATTATAATAGTGCATATATAATTTTTGTTTTATCATCTCTGTGTCTGTTAATGTTGATTATCTCTTCCGTACCTTTGTGTATCTGCAGGTCTCGTGCATGTAGGTGACGAACTGAGAGAAGTCAACGGCATTTCTGTAATGCACAAGAGACCAGATGAGATCAGCCAGCTACTGGTATTACACCCATCATCTTCATCATCACTGTTATTGTAATAATCACATTTTGAGGGCATGGAACTGTAAAGTAATCTTTGCTCTATACGTTTCTGGGTCAGTCTCAGTCTCAAGGCTCCATCACTCTGAAGATCATCCCAGCCATTAAAGAGGAGGACAAGCTAAAAGAGAGCAAGGTGGGTGTTAGAAATGATTCCTCAGCAAGTGGTGCATCTGTGGAATAGATCATTCCATGGTCTGGTGGTTAGGGAGTTGCCCATGTGATCAGAAGGTTGTGGGCTCGATTCCCAAGACTGCTAGTGGCACAACTGAGGTAGCTTTGAGCAAGGTACTGTCCTCACACATTGCTCCCTTCATGATGGCCTTTCTACCTCCAGCATTAGTTAAAGCTGTCGGCTGTGATTTCTGTAGGTCTATGTGCGGGCTCTTTTCGACTACATCCCCCTGGAGGACAAGGCCACGCCCTGTCAGGAGGCGGGGCTTCCCTTTAAGCGTGGGGACATCCTACAGGTGGTGAGTCAGGACGACGGCACCTGGTGGCAAGCGAAGAAGGTGGGAGACAGCAACCTGCGTGCAGGGCTCGTTCCTTCAAAACAGTTTCAGGAAAGGTGAGACGACTGTATATTTTATGTTTAGACTTTGCATTTTATGTTGTTCTTGTCTCTGTGTATCTGTGCCTCTGTGCAGTCAAGACATAATCAGTTTCCTCCAGAATCAATAACGTTTTTCATTTCTGATTCTGTGAAGTTTACTACTACTACCATTGTACCATTTTGGCTCAGTTCATGATTCATTCAGCTTTGTTTTCTGATTCAGTCAGAGTCAGAAAACTGATTCTGGAGGAAACTATCCAGAGAGACACAAAATAATAACTAGAAGCTAGACAGAAAATACTCTGTTTTAAATACCCTATGCTATATACACAAAATGCTGTGGTCGTTAAGGGAGGTGGATATAAATACTATAGATAAATAAATTAAATTCCTGCTGAAGTAATGTACAAGTTACAACAAATAGTGGTTGTGCTCTATACAGTATAAAGATACTGAACAAAATGATAATGATTTAGCATACAATAAGAAACTGCACATCTGAGTAGCAGCAGTTATAGAGTCTGAAGCTCTATAGTGGGGAGTAAAGGTTTTTTGTGGTGTTTAGTGAAGCACTTTATGCTGGTGAGTCTGTGACTTAGGCCACGTTTACACTGTCAGTTAAATGTGACCCAATTCCGATTTTTTGCTCGTATGTGACACAGATCGGATCTGTTCCATGA